>JZLH01S0134195.1:0-2500 GCA_001188425.1 Eucidaris tribuloides
AATTCCATACTGTGGGACCGACGTAACGAATTGATTTAGACCATAGATACTAGACAGGGAATGGGATGTAACCATAGATAATAGTATCTATGGTTACTTCTAGTGTTGTAACTGTGGATATTGTGGTTCAAAGAAAACATTTGCATTAGATAAGAAGGTAATGTATTAGAAAAATAACGATGCATTACCAAACCAACTTTTAATTTATTTATGTCAAAAATGGTAAGTGTGTTAAACTTGAAAAATTAAAGGTTTGGAAGGAGCAAAAAAAAAAAAAAAATCAACATTTGAGCAAATACGCAAGGCTCTCTTTTGAAGACGATGTAATTTGGATAATTTTGACGGGTAATTAATCGCCCACACGGTATTACAATACATGATATGGGGCAAGATAAAGGCATTATGCAGCATAAACAAGATACGTAAAGGAACAAAAGTTTTCAGATGGTGTATTATACCAAGATTACGAGACACTTTTGAATTAACATGATTAATATGGCAATCCCAAGTTAAATGTTGATCAAATATCACCCCTAAGTATGAAATAGATGAACATTGCTCAATATCAACGTTATTTATAGACAGTAACACATCATTATAACATTTTGCTGTATTTTGTGTATAACGAAATATAATATATTTTGTTTTCAGAACGTTTGATGATAATTTATTACAAAAAAGCCAGGTGTGTACGTTGCTGAGATTTTCATTAATAGAATTGATTAAAGATGAAAAGTCGGAATGGGAAGCTACCAAGGTAGTGTCATCAGCAAATAATAAGAAGTGAAATGAAGATGAACATTTTACAATATCATTTATATAAATTTAAAATAATATGGGTCCTAAGATGGACCCCTGAGGTACACCACATGTTAGATAACTTGTATCAGAATTGTATGAATTATAAACTGTGTATTGTGTTCTTCCAGATAAATAGCTACGGAACCATTGGTGAGGTACACCACGAATTCCATAATATTGCAACTTATAAAGTAGAATTGAGTGGGATAACGTATCAAAAGCTTTCGATAAGTCCATAAATATTGCCACTGCATGTTTATGAGATTCAAAAGTTTGTCATATAGATTAATAATTGCAAATTCAACAGAACAGTTGGAACGAAAACCATATTGATTGGGGCAAAGAATATCATTACGAAGAAGAAAAGAATACAACCTGTTATAAACGATTCTTTCTAAAATTTTCGAAAAGACTGGTAACACTGAAATGGGCCTATAATTATTACAATCATTGGAGTCGCCTTTCTTAAAAATTGGTGTAACTTTGGCTAGTTTCATGGCAGATGGAAAAACACCAGTGGTTAAAGATAAATTACAAATGTGAACTAAAGGTTGAATGAAGAAATTGACGGTGGACTTTATAATAGAAGCATTTATACAATCATGACCAGCACTTTTACTACCATCAACATTCTTTACAATTTCATACACTTCAGAGTCTGTCACTGGCTTGAAAAATAAATTACTATTAAAAGTTTCATTAAGAAAATCAGAAAAGTTTATCGAAGTATTATTACAAATTGAATTTGACAGATTCAAACCAACATCAACAAAATGATTATTAAAAATATTACATATTGCAACTTCTTACAAAGGTCGCCATGTTCGTATATGAGTGAAGACATTGGCAGCGATGCCGGGGGGACGTGTCCCCCTCTTGTTTATTTCGGGGAGGGGGGATCGTCCTCCCTCGATTTTTAAAACTTAATATTATTTTTTTATTTTGTTACCATGTTTTATAGTTTTTGTTATCTGCGAAAGTATTTAAAAGATAAATATGATTGAAATGTATTTTTAAACTTTATTAATAAGGGGGAAGGGAGTTATAAAGTAACACTATGCATCCTTGGGGCGTTTTTTACCTTGCGCAAGGGTATTTTTATTTCGCCTTCCCGATTTTCGTCCCTACCCCCACTCGTCACATGAAATCTCCGCTCCTGAGTGATTACAACGTTTAATCAAGGAGGTACCTCCTTGGTTTAATGCGTTCTAAAGCAAACATTGCGATGATGAAGACGTGCACACTTCAAGTTAATTCTCTCGAGAAACGCTTTGATTTATGACTTTCGTAATAATGGATATCTTGGTATTTACACGAAAAGTCATACATTTCCTCTGTTTATTTGAATATGATTGACGTCATGACGCACTTTCGAGTTATCTTTGATTTACGGACAACTACTTAAGCTGTGCCTCTATACACAGATTTCATATCTTTGGAGGTATAGATGTATATAAAGCTGACTCAAATGCTGTCATAGTGTTCATGATATACATTCAAGCGGGGAGGGGAAATGTATATTTTATGTTTGATTTGTCTTGAATTGAAGACGTTTGTTTTTTTCTCTGCAAGTGTACGTTCCTGCCAAAGATAAACTGTGTGTATATTCCAAAGTGGCTTGGCTTAAATAGACACGAAGAATCGTTTTTCATCATTATTTATCATCATGTATGCGTCGATAATGTGGAAGGATGGGGGA
>JZLH01S0134195.1:5000-14193 GCA_001188425.1 Eucidaris tribuloides
CACTGCACAGATCCAGGTTGAACTTAACCAGATAGGGAAGACAGGCAGACAGACAGCGGAGACAAGCGAGACACGACAACACGCACGCACCGGCGTTACACACATATACACAGCGGCACACACACACACGCTACAACACTATACACACGCACACACACACACTCACACACCACACACTACACACACAGCAGACACACACACACACACACACACACACACACAACACACACACACATCACCTAATACACACAGATAAATTACACACACAACACACACACAGAAACATACATCATCTTGGGTTCATAAGGTGAATGTATTGTTGGAGATGTCTGGGAATGAAATTAAATGTAAGATTTCCTTTATATGTGAAGAGGTTTGTGATGTCATCATGTCGCGAACATCTTGAAACACCAATCTCACGTGCGACACATTGAATGTATTTCATTTGTTCGTGATACACATCAAGGGAAATAAAATTTTGCAAAATACTTAATATTTTTGTGCTTCATTTGCCTATACCAGTCACCATACATCTGTGATTTAAGTGATATATGCTTAGAGTGATGGATAGGGGGATACATCCAATTATGGACCGTCGACACTAATTCAAATATATGTAGGGACTAGACCGAAACAGAATTGGGGTGCAAAATGATGCTGCTTCACGGGGTGAATCTCTGGGGATTATAATTAGTGCGTGATTGTAACCGCACTTAGATTTGAGTCGTCGTCGTTCATCGGGTTCCGCTATTGTGGCATTATTGGTCAGTTCAAACAAATCAGGAGGTATATTTTTTGTTCTCTATTATAGTACAAATGATTTTAATTTTGAACAATCTGTATTAGGTAATAGTTCATATGTGGGGTGCGCGGGGGTCGGGGGTCCGTGGAAACGATTACTCACACACATCAAAATTTCAATACTAAACCCCTTGTTTAACATTGATCGAATTAATTTAATTATTAACTTATATTATATTAATTCATTCAGTTACAGTTCCATTGCATTCATTTATTTAATTTATTATTTTGGTTAATTATATACTTATTGTTATTTATTTATTTATTATTTATTTTTATCTTTTTAATTTTTTTTGGGGGGGGGGGGGGGTTTAAAGCCAGCCCCTCCATAATATCCCAATCCTAACGGCCCAGTGGGCCTTCGCCATGAATCTTGTATTGTGGGTGTGCGAGGCGATGGGATGCTGAGCCGGTGTGAGCCGGAGGGTGTGGTGTATCGGGTGTATGTGTTGTATGATTGGTGGTATGTTATGTGTGTGGTTTCATCTGGGGTACTGTGTGTGTGTGTGTAATGGTGGTGTGTGGGTGACCCTTCTGGGAGCGACATGTTACCCTCCGAAGCCCATCCTTCACCCCCCATTTGGATAAATTAGAAATATGACATGGTCTATCCTAAAAAGGTGGAGAACATATGAGCGCTGGTATGTGTGTGTTGTTCTACTTGTGAAACACACTATTGTTACGCAAAATGACACCCCCCCCCCATAAACCTCCCAAAGCAAGGTTTGAATTGAAAATCGAACAAAGAAAATGTGGCCGATAACAGTAGTACGAGTAATGTGTTGTGGACCATGGGCACCCAAGTCGGAAGCACTGAGGTGCTGTCATGTGCCGACACACTAATGTGGCATACATAGTTAGAATGTACCAGCGATACACCTATACGTTAGCATGTTGAAAAATCCTTGCTGAGCTTTACCAAGCAAGAGAATGAAAAAATTGATAGGTGGCAGAATTTGTTTGTCAAATTGAGATCGCTATTTCGAGTGCTGTGTGGATGTGTTGTGTTGGACCTTGGTAGATGCCGCGTTTGGTAGAATAAGGTGTTTGAACATTGGGGGGGTGGCAGGCATCACCAAAAGTGATAGGTGTCTAGAGATTGGACGCATGGTTACCACTGTACACAGCCAAATTTTAAAAAAGAATCTGTGACAACATGCGGCAGTATAGTCCACACAAGCGAGACCTTGAAAGATGACGCTTTGGTGTAGCAAAGAACGGGACCAACGGTTAGGCGCCACTACCCAAAAAACGAATAGGCATCCGTTGCGGCTCTACTCATGAAATACACCTTCATACCAAATTTGAAGCGGAGATCGGCGCAGAGAAAGAAAACATGCAAGACATGGGATAGAGTGGGCTTCCACACAGAAACAAGAATGGCCCATCTGGGCTTTAACTCGTAGCCTACACTGCCTACTGCTTTGCGGGTAGCGAAACTATACCATCCTGCCACGCTGGGTGACAGCAATTTCACGGCTAACTAGATTCAAGTAGCCAAGAATTAAACTCCTGTAATCCCGCCAGAAGGGACGAACATTTACTACTATGAAAAGTTTGCAGAGAGAATTGTATGGCTATTTCTTTTTGCGAGTCATTGAACTAAAAGAATCAAGCATTTGATCGTATTGGAAAGAACACAGTGTCCCACAGTGTGCAACACAATATGAAACACAATGTGAACACATTGGGAACACAGTGTGAAATATCTTCAAAGTGTTGAATTCGAACGTTGTGAATCACTAATTCACATTGCAGAACAGAACATCACAATGTGAACACACTGTGAAAAACCTCACCACAGTGTGAAATCATCTTCACACTATTAAATTCGGGCGTATGTGAACACACTGTGAACACACTGTGGGACACTATTTTCTTTCCAGCAGGGATATTCTGGAAGGAGCTATCGTCCATGATTATGTTCATAATTAAAGTATAAAAAAAAGCCAGACATTGAAATATTTGTTTCCCATAGGGGAAGTCACCCCCTCCCCTTCTACGCTACTGAGGATTCCAATGCAGACAGCTAGCTGCACATCACGTGTGGATTTTTGGCTTATAATTTCGTCATTTTCACTCAGTGATGGTTTGATTTATGTGCCTCCTGGTAAAAAAAATCTGAGCTCAATGTGGCAATTGTCTCTGATAAGGTAGGTGTATAAACATAAACCCTGAAAAAATACAATTCAAAACTGTAATTAAGTGCTTTTAAAAACTGAAATCAGTGAATGACCATTATAGCTTTTTCCGCGGGGGCTTCGGCGTTCGGGGGGGGGGGGGGGTCAAGTGGAAAAAAGTGGTGGAGGGGAACAATAGTCGTTTTACCAAAAGATCGTACTGTATATCATGAAAGTTTTCATTAGCTAATAGTGAGCAGATAAAAATAGCCACATGAATTATTGTCAGTGTGACGAAAAAAAATCCAACACAGTCAGTCTATGTGGGAAAACTGGTATGTCGCTTAAAAGGAGGAGCCAGCAACTAACAGGCACAAGTTAAGAAAAAAAATTGAGTTCTTGCCAACCAATCAGATCGCACGTGCACTGGTCTGGAGCTGACCATGCGTGACCGATGCATGCCACCCGACGTATGTTAGTCGCGCTGTGGTAAATCAGTGGCGTAGCTATCATTTTTTCAGCAGGGGGCACTGGGGGGCCTTGAAATTTGTAGGGGAGCATCGAATCCTAGGTCAATTTTTTCTGGCCACGCCAGCCGCTGAAAGGTCGCTCAGCGGGGGGGGGGGGGGGGGGGGGGGGGGGGAAAGGGGGGGGGGGGGGGGGGGGGGGGGGGGGGGGGGGGGGGTGGGGGGGGGGGGGGGGGGGGGGGGGGGGGGGGCGGGGGGGGGGGGGGGGGTGGGGGGGGGGGGGGGTATGACGAATTTTTTATCTCCAAACCACAGGTCAAAAATTTTTCCCTGTCATAATTTTTGTGGGGGGCACCTGGGGGCACACGAAATTTGTGGGGGGGGGGGGGCACGTGCCCCCCAGGTCCCCTCCCGTAGCTACGCCCCTGGTGGTAATATATGAACTGTTTAAATCGATAAGCTCTCCCCCTATAGCTGTTTCTGCAAGTTTTATCCCGGGATAAAACTTGCAAAGACGTAAAATAAACACAAATTAACTGATTTATAGGGCCTTGCTGAGGGTGAGTATCACACAGTACCCCTTATTTAGGCAGTCTTTATCACCATGTACCAAAATTCTCACAATACTCACAATGTCAGTTATTTTCTTAACTTATGCCTGTTAGTTGTTGGCCCCTTCTCCCTTTAATGATCGTTGAAGTGGGTACGTTGTTGTTGTTGGTTGTGGCACTTATGACATACTAGTGTCCTTTGTGCCAGAAGTGGGTACTTTTTCAGGTCTTTAATTTTAGACCGTATCAGAGACACTCGGGGCACGGGGTATTGCTTAGATCAGATTTTGTTTTGAACTGGAAACATTGTTAAACGATGCCTTTAATCAAACTTAGGAAAATCTTAACCCTTCAATGGGTTATCTGAATGTTACAACCACCACGGACATTCTTTCACTTCTACCATACGGCTTGGGTGTTCTTATTCAAATGTATATGAAGAATGGGCGAAGGATAAAGCTGGCAAAAAGAAAAGAAGACGTGATGAACCATAGCGTAATCCCCCGATGTCTAGTCGTGGAAACAGTAAACCACGCTGAGGAAGAAGTTGGATACTAGGGGTACTAGTATGTTCTTTCGAGCGTCTAGAGACACACAATCGTTATACTGCAGGTAAATAACTATTATGAGGTTTAAATAAAGAAGAACAATTATGATGATCTAATCCACTGACTTCAACATACTTCCTTAAAGAAGTAGTTTGCACGAAACTATTTAAACGACCTGCATTTAAAAAAGAGTTTGGGTGACACATTTTGTCGAGCTGAACAAATTGTCTAATCGTCGTAGCATCAAGTACATTACAGTTCATGTCTACAGTTCTATATACGGAAGCCGAGAGTCTAGATGAATTGTATGTAGTTCATGCAAAATAGATCGGGAAGTACCTGTGATATAACGTGCGTCGACTGAATCCCAAGTGGAGATTCTCTCATCAACAACGAGAGCCTACGAGTTTGATAACACCACCATGAATACTTCGAATACAACCGAAAGTGTTTCTGTCGAGCCCTGGGACGATGCTACTTGGATCTTGACTAGCGCCTTTATCATCTTCACCATGCAATCAGGTTTTGGACTTCTAGAAAGTGGCATCGTCTCAGCGAAAAATGAAGTCAACATCATGGTGAAGAATGTCATTGATGTTCTGTTTGGCGGACTATCATATTGGATAATCGGCTACGGCTTGTGCTTCGGCAAAAGCCTAGGCAGTAACGTATTCGTCGGATTTGGAAATTATTTCGTAGATATCACAAACAGCAACACAGAAGACACCGGGTATCTCTTGTCGCATTTTCTGTTTCATGCCAGTTTCGCCACCACCGCTACCACCATCGTCAGCGGCGCCGTGGCGGGACGTACCAAACTAGAATCCTACATCGTCTTTTCCTTCTTCTACACCTTCATCTACTGCATCCCGGCCAGGTGGGTTTGGGATAGCGATGGCTGGTTACAGTCTCTCCACTTTTTGGACATTGCAGGGGCTGGGCCGGTCCATCTCATGGGCGGTATGACAGGTCTGATTGCCGCTATCATGCTGGGCCCGAGGCATGGCAGATTTGACGACAGTTATTTCCCGGCAAGTTCTCCGACCAACGCCATTTTTGGATTGTTTATGTTGTGGTATGTATCACGCAATATATTTAATGCACAAAACATGGGAATTATGGATTATTCAAAATATATTTTGGCACAATTATACTATTCTGGTCTATGACTTCATCTTCTTTCGGTAGGGTCCGAGTGTTGAGGCATTCAATTGTGTTACTTCTCGTGAATCGACGAAAGCAGACTCTATAACTCACAAACTACACATAAACTCTTCATTTGAACTGAATTTATTTTGAAGAATTGAACTGAATGGTACTTCGTCATTATACTTCATCCTCACTGTGGAATTTCCCAGGAAATTCGATATAAGTTAAAATGAGAAAACATCTGAGGTAGAGATCATTCCGTAATTGGATTATTACCCAAAGAAAAATGGATGTCACGGCTACTTTGTCAGTGAAGTCCGACGAGAACCTGGTCAAGACCAAATCACGACCGACGAGAGCCGGTTCCACGACCAAAACGGGTGTTTTCAGCAAAAAAGGAGGGTATTTTCCGTGAAAAATGAAGTGTTTTTCGTTAAAAACGTTAAAAAGGAGGGGTGTTTGAACACCAAAAACACCACTCGGTATACGCCTGTGGGTACTTGTGCATCCTTAATTGAATGCGTGTTTAGGCCTACATGACCGTATTTTCGAAAGCTACAATGGTAAAGATATTTGTATGTGTGCAATAAAAATGGAGCCATCCGTAGAATCTGGTTGCAAGAGTATAACGAAAGATAATCTATACATTTTCTTTAGTTCAGGAACATCTGTAAACCTGGGTTATTGCATAATCTTTTGTTGTGCTCTAGAAGGCCCCAGCTATGGCGCACTTCACGTTCTCAAAACTGAACTGGTCTATAAGTCCCGATTTTGTTTGGAGACTATGCTTTCAATAAATGTGAAGATGATCTTTAACTCCATTTTGCAGGTGGGGTTGGTTAGGGGTTGTGGTGAAGTAATTTCATGTTTCTCGAACTGTATGCTTTCAATAAATTTGAAGATGTTCTTTAACTCTTTTTTCAGGTGGGGTTGGTTTGGCTTTAACTGTGGCAGTACTCTAGGTATCAGAGAAACCAGGTGGATTTTAACAGCCATGTAAGTAAAGACATCAACAGCAACATTATCGGCTTCGTCATCGTCATCATCATCATCATCATCATCATCATCATCATCATCATCTTCATCTTCATCATCATCATCATCATCATCACCATAATCAATATATTGAAGTTTCAATTGTCAACTGGTATATAGGATTTTAGATAACATCATACGTTACAACTTTTTGCAGGTATAGGGGTCTTCAGATGATGGAGTATACAATAAATAAAAAGAGTTTCAGAATACCGATGTATGAATAAACAATAATAGCATGCACTGATAGATGAACTATACGGGTGTTTTTAAACAGAAAGTGTATTAAGTATGACACTTAGAAGACTATAATTTGTATGAAGATAACTACAATCGGTTTGTAATATAAAGAACACTATCGTCCAAATACCGCGCTTGTCAAAAATAAGTACATCAAATAAAATGACAACCCATTAAACAAGTAAATTACCAGGTAATGTCTATAATATGTTGAACTTTCCCGACGGCCAAATATTCCTGACTTGACTATGTGCTAGAGACGCTGTGTTTAAACAGCCAGTGCGAGTCTAAGATTTAACATTTCCTTCATCACGGTAAAACCATTTTTCCTTACTTAAGAAGGAGAATAATATGAATGATTGGCGGTATTTCTCTGTGTTTTGGATTGCTAGTCGCACTATCGTAGGCGTGTCTTCCAGGGTATCCCACCTCTGTCCATCCACTCTTGTCCGCTGCTTTCCCAACATGGTCCATTTCAAGACTCGTTATCAGTATTATTATTGATATAAGTATCATTATTATTATTATTAGTAGTAGTAGTAGTAGTAGTAGTAGTAGTAGTAGTAGTAGTAGTAGTAGTAGTAGTAGTATTAGTATTAGTATTAGTATTAGTATTAGTATTACTACTACTACTACTACTACTACTATTACAACTACTACTACCTACCTACTCCTACTTCTACTACTCCTCCTGCTGCTACTACTACTACTACTACTACGACTACGACTTCGACTATAACTTACACTGCTACTACTACTACTTCTACTTCTACTATCACTGCTAGTACTACTAATACCACCACCACACCACTACCATCTCACCAGCACGTTTACTACTACTACTACTACTACTAATAGCAGTACTAGTAGTAGTACTAGAAGAAGTAGTATTAGTGGTGATGGTGGTTCGGTGGTGGTAGTTATTAGATGTAGAAGTAATAGTAGTATGTAAAAGACAATTGTTACAGCCATAAGCATAAAATAAAAGCGCTCTGAGCTAATCGCTCAAGTTCAGAGGTTGCTGTCAATTTGACCGAATGCAATCATACTTAACTTAAAACAATTACCATGGCAAAGAACAAGTTGATCAGGTAAACTTTTAACTCACTCTATGCATATCAAAAATATTTACTTGGCAATATATCATCAGTACTTCTTTCCCATCTTTGTGATTTAAGTTGACTTACCTTATCATAATCATTATTATCATCTTTATTATCTTTCTCATTATCACCATAAATGCTTTAATCATCATCATCACAACAATCATTATCACTATCAACATTATCAACGTCATCGTTATTATCTTTCTTAATTTTTCAAGAATTGTATTGGAAATTCATCTTTATCATGATGATCATAATCGTCATCACGTTCATCATCATCATCATCATCATCATCATCATCATCATCATCATCATCATCATCATCATCATTATCACCATCACCATTATCATCATGATCATCATTATCACCAATACTATCGCCTATTATCTTCAGCACCGTCATCATACCAATCATCACCATCATTGCTTCATCGTCATATTTTTTTCATTTTGACCATCATAATTGCTTTACCATCATCATTATCACTACTACTACCACCAACTTCCGGCCACCACCATCACCATTACCGTCATCATCACCTTCATTATCATCATCATCATCATCATCATCATCATCATCATCATCATCACCACCACCACCACCACCACTACTACTAACACCACCACCATTGTCACCATCATCACCTTCATTGTTATAATCATTAGCATCATCTGTCTATCAAAACAATTGCTTTATTATTATCTTTATTCCTATCATCACTAACGTCATTATCCTCATCTAAACCATAATAGCCATTGTCATCATCTTCGCCATCTTCATTTTCAAATCATCATCATCTGTTACCTATCTCATATTATTCTATAGTCTACACAAAACTAAAAGATTAAACACAAACACAGGTAAAATACTCATTATTCTGTGATTTAGGCCGGGGCGGAGTGACGTCACTTCCGCTTAACAACAACTTCACGGACCCTAGTGCGATGAAAACAAAGACCGCCGCGACGCAGCTGTGCGTGCCACTTTGCATACACGAAAAACTATGAACGGGACCATTCATTAACAACAATAACAACACACACAAAAGCATGCGTTTGCGTGTTGCGTAATTGCATGCATGCGCCGCTTGACATTCGCCGTAGAGCTGTGAACGTGAACGCTATTCTTTGACACTTGTACTTGCGATTGCGAAGCTGTTTGCCGTTGAACCTTTT
>JZLH01S0134214.1:18641-31710 GCA_001188425.1 Eucidaris tribuloides
CACAATCATGTGGAGACCACACTGTATAGGCAAAAACTAATTGCACGTGTTACATCCCTTCCACTCCCCCACCACAAAACCCATTTCACAGTCATATGAACATACTTTTATGAAAGAAAAGTTTGTCAGGTCAAGAAAAACCCTTGCCAGTTGGACACCCCTTTAGTAGAGTGAGCTCATCCTTGTTAGTGTAATGATGTGGTAAACAATGATTAACAAACATAGATAAAACAAGCACTGATTGGCTACATAAAGGGATGCTAATGAGATTACAGGTTAACTGGCCAATCAGACGACTGCATACATGTACATCATATCGATCTGTGGCTCTTTTGATGTTGTGGCAAAAAAATTATACGACTTGATAAATAAAGATGCCTAAAACAGAATATGTTCAAGTGATCCTGGCACCACAGCATCAGTTCACCCATAGTGCAATGGAATCATAAATGTCATCACATATTTTTGTTGTTTTACTTTAAAACTTAAAGTCGACCTTGCACAAGTCAAATTATCACCTATCTCTAATATTTTTTGATGGTCCCAATTTACTCTGTTTTTTTTTTATTGCAAAGTTTTCTGTTTTATAAAGTTGTTTACTTGTTTCTGACTTGAAATTTGCCTATGTAGAACATAGTTTAGACTCCCAATAGGCCCAAACACATGTTAAGTTATTTGCCTAAGTCAAAGTGGCTGCAAATGTATTCTTGAAGGTCTTTAATGGACTAACCTTTGGATCTCTGCTTGTCAGCATGACCGAACAGAAGTCATAAATTCCACTTTCTCTCTGCTTTTCTCATTTTCCCCTGTATTCGTTCGATACTATTAGCCTCCTTTCCTCATAACTTCGTCTCCAACATTTAAAGTGTGTACAAAACTGTAACTCAATTTCATCTTAATGTGAAGCGATTTGAGGATTTCTCAGAGTTGATTGTACAGAACAAAGTCCATCTGTCATCGGTTATAAAGAAATATTTGTGATGTGCCCAGGTGTGCAAGATCAACGAGGACAAACATTGATAATGCAAATCTGCAACAGGGCTAAAAATGATAACTACAAACTGTGTAATTTCCTATGAGTGCAATATAATTTTAAGGAATTTTGAGGGGATTCCCCCTAAAAATTTCCCTCATATTGAGACGAGTGGTGCCGATATCACTTTTCTGACACATATTTTGCTTTTGGACGATAAGAACATGCTCTTCACGGCATTCACAGGTCTTCTAAATTTAAATAATTCATAACAATCACGCAATTATGGAAATGATTTACACGTCATCTGCACTTGATGCTCAAAGAATTGTTCTTTTTCGTGGAAAGGACATATTTAAGACAGGGAAGTATCTAGGAGCGAAACAAAATAGTCATAAGGGACAGAGTGACAAAGATCTACCAAAACTGACAAGAAAGTGTTTGGGATGGAGTTTCTTTTGCTCTATGATTTTGATAATTTGTTGAAAAAACAAAACCACATGCATTTGCATTATTCCTGGTATTGGACAGATACTACTGTAATTTAAACAGAACAAAAAACAAAAACAGGAATAGGTGCAATGTGAGTTCAACAAATTATGACGAAAACATTCCTTGCCCGTCATGTTTTGCCACGAGTATGCAATTTATGGGAAAAATCACATCTTTTAAAGTAATATTCTAAATGCGTCAACCCTACGCTTAATGTTCAGTACAAATAAGGTTGAATGGTGGTTGAATTGCTGCTGATCGAGAGATACCAAAAGGTTACATTTTTGTTTTTTTAGAATACACAAGCAGCCATTTGGTTTGATATTTCTCACGCGTTACTGTAACGCTATTCAAACATCACTCAAGTTTGAGAAGAGTTCACAATATTCTGCAAATGAGTACTACTACGTTTAAATCAGATGCATACTTCCAGAACTTGTTTCTTATGCTGGGCACTATACTATTCCTTATTTCCCCCATTGCCTTTAGTAACAGAAGGTATTGCAGATGCCTCAAAGAATATATCACTCTGCAGGATGGAAAGGTATACTTTTTCCAGTCGATACTTCTGGCGAGCAATGCTGATTTATGGAGAGCAATGTGCGGTGTCAAAGGCCTGTCACAGATTTCATACAACAACCCAGTCAAACACAGCTTCGGAAGATCCATTTATACAACTGCTTTTAAATTATATCCAAGCATTTGGGGCTCTTTTACACCAGCAGCTCATCAGCTTGACGGGACAACAAAGTCGGATGAAGAGGAGGTGCATATATAGCGTGAAGAAGATGACTGCGATAGCATAGGGAACCAAAAAAAAAAAAAAAAGATTCGCACAAGTGCAGGTGAAGCTAATCCATATCACCGAAGATAATTATGCAAGTTTCTTGTAATATGTTAATTAATTACGTCTAACAATGTTCATTCCACTGCCAAGGCATCGCAAATGACGGCAGAAAGGTGTCAAAACACATAAGTCTTTTTCAGTGCTTCTGTCGGCTTTTTTCTTTGCAATAGCTGCATCGTTTTACGCGACATAGTGATACTGGTTCGGGTTGTCCTTGTCTCTCTCCATGTAATCGCGGTCGATGAGGCTCTCTATCCTCTTCTTGAGATCTGACGGCTGTGAGGAATGGAAAAAAAAATGGAGAGGAAGTGTTAGTACGAACATACATCGAGTACAGACAGAAACTGTTTCTTTTCAGAAAATGTTAATTTAGAGACATTAGTTGTGTAAAACAAATGGAAGGATCCTCGCATAGAACAACTTACTGTTCCCCATTTGTTCTGATTGTAGACATTTTTCAATACATGTCCGATATTTCTTGAACTTTCACAGAACAATCTATTTCTCCAAATTTTCCATTTCTATTCTATGTAACTTGCTATCAGATTGGAATTCCCCTTTAATTACATAAACTGACTGAAAATTGGAACAAGAATAAAACAGTGTTCTACCACTTACATAAGGCCTAAAAAAGAAGAGTTATGATGCTCTCAAGTGGGAAATTTTGAAAATTGGGTCTGTCGGTCGATTATTCTTATTTTTTTTATTTTTTTTTTTTAAAGGCAGCAAAACCCAGCGGTTACCAATACACATGTACCAGGGTTGGCCGGTAAATACCGGGCGGTAAATACCGGGTGGTAAATACGTATTTACGGTACTCGGTAAATAGCTCCTTGCTATTTGTTACGAAAAACGGCGAAATACGCCGGAACATAACCTGCGGGAATACTAGTAAAAAAGTTATTTCTGGAAGGATAATAACTCAAAAAATGTAGAGATTGTTGCTGTCAGTAAGTGTGATTCAACCACAAATACAACAAAAACACTAACTTAGTGATGGTGGCGATAAGGGACTCATTATGATTGGTGAACATACCCTTGTACACAGCAAATCAAATACTAAAAGTATGCCGAAATTTTAAATCCACCTGCCTTTTATTTTAGAAATGTTTTTCAATCTTCAGTCTGCAAATATCTGAAGTTGCATCCATAAAATCAAACACTTAAAATAGCACAACCAGTTGACAGATGTTGATTTTGACCCTTCTTATTCAGCAAGATGAGGGCCTGCCACCCCACAATGTAAGACCTGAATATTCTACAGTGTAAATACTGTATGTAATTGCCGACAGTATGTGAAATACACATAATTAATTATCAAAACTGAAAAGACGTTTTTCAGAGTCTTTTCATTCTGAAATTTATCAAGCTTCAAGCATGGTTCTGTGTAGAGACCCAAATGAACTGCATTAATGCCTTCTTAGTGACTGTTACAACTTCAATACGTACATGGCTAGAGTCTGCCCACGTATTTCTCCAGTATTTCCAGGTATTCCCAGTTTCCCGAGTTTCCAGTTTCCCGTATTTCCCAGTATTTCCAGTATTTCCATATTGCCCAGTTTTCCAGTATCCAGTATTTCCCTTCAGTATTCCCAGTATTTCCCAGTATTTCCCAGTATTTCCTGGGACAATGCCAACCCTGACATGTACATACTCTACTGTGCAAGTATATGTAGGACGAAACTGAGAGTTGAGTTTCCTGACACTTTTTATGGGTCTTTCAAATGGGCAAAATGCATATAAAAGTGCTGTTTTAAGCCACTGAATAGGAATTTGGGTAAATTCTTCGCTCAAATCTGGCATTTTCTTCCAAAAATGATGAGTTTGTATATTTTTAGTCTGCACTAAAAAATACAAACAACAAACAAACAAACAAACAAACAATCGCAACCCTGTTTTCTCGCATTTTACGGTCAGTCGCTCGAGGGCAACATAATTTTTTTGTAGGCCTAATACTGATGCTTATTCCTCTGACTAGTCTATTGTACATCAGTAAAATTGATAGCTTAACATGAAGCTGAACACTTATAAATAATTTTGACCCTCCTCCTCCCATCCCCCCCCCCCAAAAAAAAATCGGGGGGGGGGGGGTTCATAGATTAGAAGATACATGAAACTACTATTTTCCAACATGAAACTGACCTTAACAGGGAACCTTAGCTGGTTGTAGAGTTCCGAGACGAGTAGATTGTGGCTGAGAGACTTGCGCATCTTCATGATCCTGACGATAGCCGCATCTATCTGGTACTGACGATCTTGGAACACTCGCTCCTGGGTGGTGGCTTGTTCCTCAACCTGGTGGATGGTGGGTGGAAATAAAGAAAAGACATGGAAAGTGAGGTACGGTCCACTTTCAGTTATTCAGCCATGTTAGGACCAGCAGCCATCCAGATCAGTGATATGGCTGGATGAGAGAGATAATGTACAAACACAGTAGTTTGCTGCTAGCAAGTTTGGGTGGAAGGGGGGGGGGAGAGGAAGTATACACATGCCATTATCAAAAGTAATATCAGACCATGCACAAATTGTAACAGCAGGCCCTACACAAGTAACAATTTTTTAATTGTTCCTCCGATATCCAGCAAGTGTTCTTGTTTATGAAAACACTTCTGATAAAGTTGTCTCAATCACTGGCAGAGACGGGTATTTCCATGATCCGGATATTAGCGAAATCCGGGAAAGTGATGGATGGATAACTATGGTCACACTCTGAGATAGTATTTTTGGTGGTTTGGGGGGGGGGGGTGGGGTGGATGCTACAATGCCATTCAGATTTGGCACCATGCCCTGTACTGGAAGCCAATAGTGACTTTTTCATCGGGCACACACTTCCATGAAAGATGTTTGAAATTCACCAAGGGGAAATCAGCTTTTGCCAAGACAAATTTGTCAGCTTGATACAAACAATACAAAATGACTACCTGCAGTTTAATAGACAAATACGGCACATGAATTGAATTCTAATACACCTGGCAGATGTGTAGATCTCACAAATGTCTTTTTGCATGGAAGTTATCAGATGTTTACCGTTTCTTTCATCTGAACTTGGTTGATTTTGATACGGAACAGCTTGTGCTTGAAGTCACGGGCAAACGCAAACTTGTCACCATCATCTATGTCACGGCCCTTGAGAGCGAGAAAGTAAAATAAGTAAAGAAATGCATATTATAAGAGTCCTGACATTACATTTAATGTCTTATTAGTCCAGCGTTTTAATTTTGAAATGATTATGCAATTATACATGTATACATTTTATTCACTGCAAATTGTGGTGATTTAATTGTTAGTCTGTAAATGAAATGCAACACCCAATTCCAAAAAATCTTATCTTAAGCCTTACAAGTGATATCACAAAAAAAGTACATTTCCATGCACGCTTTGGAGCGAGAGCAGGCCGCAATATATGAGGTTATTTGAATAAAATATTTTAAATACTGGGATTCTAATAATGAAAAATCACCCCCCCCCCCTTTATGGCAAAGTGATTTTTTTATTTACATGGGTACAGTGGTAATCTTTACTTAGAACATATACAGAAAAAAGTTTGTCTTAGATTACATAGGAGAAAAGCAATGACATCCCATTTATGGTTCAACAAAAATCACCACATTGTATTACTCAGGTTTACATCTGAAATTATAAAGAGAGGAATGAAATCTCTAGTCACTGACAGAATAATGACAATCATCAATATCTTGTGTGCCCTCTACATTAAAGGAAAGATACATGTACAGTAAAAGGATTGTGATGTATATATTTTTGTAAATAATGCATCCTTTATGATGTACGGAGGTAATCACCCCTATTTTCTTTTAATGATATATTCTTTGAATGAGAATTAGTAAATTAAATTTACGATAAAAAATCGTGGAAAGTCGAGTTTGATTTCTTTTGATGGGCGGGAGTGTTGTAAATAGATCCACAAAGTTTGAGGCCAAGGCTGACCTAAAACACAATCTTTCCCTAGGGTTTGTAAAGGTGACTCAAACTTAGACCAAGGCACCAAATATTCACCTCAAGGCTGACAGACAGTGTAACTAACGACTACAAGTTTGCTTATTGCACGCAGCTTACCTTTGGAGATTTTGTGATGACCCTAGCCTTGCCACAAGCCAGGGACTGTAGTGTTCTTCTCAACTCACTATCCTCTGTGGGACAAACAGGTTAAAATATTTAGTTAAGATGAATATTGGTGAACAATCCTTCAATTTACAAAAGGATGAATGTTCCCCCATGTACTTCAACATATTTTAGGGTGGTTAAAATTGAGTAGCATAAAACGGAAATGTTTTTTTTTTTTTAGATTATACAATTAGTCGTATATGTGAGCCATGCTATGGCAACAAATATGGACACAATATTTTGAAGGAAATTTGGTCTCAATAAATTCAAACAGGTGATTTTATGATTGTGATGTGTTTCACACAAATGGGTTTAAGAGGAAATGCCACTTTAGACCAAGTTACATTCAGAGAGTGTACAATGAACACACAAAAATGTATTATACATGTTGTTTTTTGCAGGATATAATAATAATGTGTAATTACTTTAAATAACAACATACCAATGTTAGTGGCCTGAGCAATCTCCTCTAGTGTGAAGTTGTCCCCTTCATTGAACATGAGAAGAACTAGCGTCTGGTAGAGGGACACTTGCAGCTCTTTGATTGAAGAACTCTGTTTTAAACAAAACAAAAATCAATATTGCATAAGTGCCAGTGGGAGGCTCAAGGTGACTAGCCCCCCCCCCCCAACAATTCAAAACAAATCATCCACAACCTAAAAGATCCCTTATATTTCCTTATGGGGTTCAAAGTATAACCATCATTATTAATCAAAATTGAAAGTAGCCCCCCCCCCCCTTCTCCCCCCAATTTGATGTCCATCCCTTATAAGTGCTTATACCATATACCTTCAAAATGTTACCATGCATATAACATTTATGTAAAGATGTGAAAATAAGAGGCCTATTTGGCTTTTTCTTGCCAAATTTTGAAATGAACAATAATCACAAACAGAATTGATGAAAACTATTTAGTAACTGAGTAACGTCCCATAGAAATTGATTTCATCATATTGATTAAATACTCTATCTGTATAAATCTTACTTCTTTTTAATAAAATCAGATCATTCATACTTAGTTGCAAACCTCAAAACTAAAATTTGATAAAAATTCTATTAATCCAAATT
Organism: Eucidaris tribuloides; assembly: GCA_001188425.1. NCBI lineage: Eukaryota > Metazoa > Echinodermata > Echinoidea > Cidaroida > Cidaridae > Eucidaris > Eucidaris tribuloides. Next base: position 26,144 of record JZLH01S0134214.1, read on the forward strand.
TATTTTGTACTTAAAGACAGAAACTACCCTGCAAACCCCCAAAAAGAACGAAAAATATAAACAAACAAACAATTACTTTTGAGATATTTTAAAACCAAATGCCACCTCAAATATTTGTACCTACATTGGGGGTAATTATCACAAAAAACTTTTCTAATAATCAATATGCTAGAATTTACCTCATCCCTGAACTGGGCCTTGACAAGACAGTGGCCCAGGCTGGGCTGCCACTGCAGCTTGCGACCACTATGCTTGCTGAGATAGAACGTCTTGAACTGTTCTTGTAACCGCACCATCTGTAGGACAGAACATAGCAAAACACACATTTTCATATGGATAAATGACAAACGATGTGGAATATTTTAAGCTCAAAATGCTCTCACACAATTTTTCTTCTAACAGCTTAGTAGCATTTTCTCCTACATAATCTAAATTCTTTTGTACCAGTGTTGCTAAGTTTTGGTTTTGAGACCATCTCAGGGCCAAATTTCAATCTCAGTTTCAGACCCCATTTCTCAGTAAACAGCCCGAGACCCTCTAGACTTGACTCGTGTTGATCAGGACAGCTCTCCTGGAGGATCATTTTTCCGAGGAAAAACTCCCTTGCAGGAAGGCTTCCCTGGAGGTCAAATCCCCTGAGGGGACAACTCCCCCAGAAGACTTATCCCACAAAGAACAACTCCCACAGAGGACAACTGCCAATAACAGCAATGCAATTTATATCAATTTTACATAACAAGCAACCCCACCATATCTTGTTAGGTCTACGTTACTTTTTCACAAATTTGACATTTCATCCGTTTGTTTTCTTACTGTGAACAGAAAAACATGCATATTTGTTACCCTTTAGTTATCAATTATGGATCCAAAAGTGAATTTGAGCTTTGAGATAAAAAATCTCAGCACTTTAAATAATTTCAGTAACACTGTTTTCCATAAAATATTGTATGTCTACAATGACAGATGATGAAGATGACAAGAGACTTCAAAGAGTTATTAAAAGGTGATACTGTCCAAAACTGCTTGACAAGAGTTAGCCCTGCATGTTTCGTTAATAAAACCAATTCATGTAATGATACTCACATCTGGAGGTAAATGAATCTCAATGGGTGTATACGTTGGCCAGTATCCCATGGTCAGGATGTTGACAGTCAGGTCTATCGCACCTATGCTGTTCTGATGTTGCACATGCTGTTACAAACAAACAGTTATATATTAATATTTTCAGAGAATACAAAATAAGGGGCTGAAAACACCAGCAAATTTGGCAACACTGCTCAAAGTTATTTATTTTGAAGCTTTTAATCATTCCTCTTCATGATGGAGTTTTCAGTTGGCAACTCTGCCAGTTTTAAGTATGACACCATAAACAACTCTTCATTGGATTTGTACAAACACTTGCAGCTAATTTCCATTTCTTCTGATATGATAGTTGAAAAGATACATGATTATTTAAGCTGTTACAGACTTCATATCAAGGGAAAAATGAACTTTCAAAGGAATATAAATTTGTAATTCTATACAGATTAAGTTTTTATAAATACAGTCATGACATACATTTTCTAGAAAAAACAGTCAGGTGAATAATAAACTCACTAGAGGGGACAAGTTGCATGTGTAGCTAAATAAATTTGCTATCAAACTCATGGCATGTGAAAGACCTCAGACCAAACATGTCATGTAACATATATGCAAAATCTGTTAGTATCATTGTAAAAATATCTTGAAAAGGCCCCTGGGGCACATTATTGACCCCTCCCTCAAGCCATTAACACTTAGATTATGACAGCATGTTCTATAACTGTAAGTTTCTGTTAATGCTCTCTACCCCATGGATAAGAAATTTAAGATTCTAAATAATTTATTTTCATGTAAACATATATACAAAATTTGCTATCAGACATATAAATATTTCAACGATTTGACAATTACAAGTTCAAAATTGTGTTATTTGAAAGGATTTTTTCTGTGGTTGGTACTGTAAGGGTCAGTTACCTGTTTGAAAGCTACCATGATGTCTTTGGACAATTCCATATCCTTGAACATTCCCTCTAGTTTGGAAGTGAATGCTCCACCACACTCTGAAGGGAAAGAATATTACAACACATACAGGAACAAGAAATCAGTTCTGCTGTTACAACTGGTCTTAGATCATGAAACATTGGTCTGCCTCTACCCACAATAAAGTATTGGGTAATACATAAATCTGTCTTTATGAAAGTATGAGCGGTTGCTGTCTTGCTAACTCAAATCTAAGATCTCAAAGCATTTATTTGAAGTTACACATAACTTTTTACTGGGAGAAGGGTGTGGAGTGGGATGGGGGTGGGAAAAGACAAGGCAGCACTTGTTAAAAAAATCAGGGACCTATTGGATAAAACTATCACCAGAAAAATTTCTCGGGTTAAGTGTGAAAACTCTGGTTAGCATGATTTCTCCTTTTATTTCAAGATAGGAAAAAATTCCGGTTAAAATAATCAGTTTTTCTCTGGTTAAAGTTATATTATGCAATAGGCCCCTACAGTTTTACATAACAAAAGCCAAAATTCATTGCCCAATGGCCAATGAGAAACAAATTTGTCACTTGTAACATCGTTTTTTTATATTGGGGGGGGGGGGGGGAGAGAAAAGAGGATATTTGACCCTTCACCACAATACCCTGATAAAGTCGCACAAGCCCAAAGGTATGGAAAGTGCAAAATTTCGTAATAATGATATAAAGTATGAAAGTGAAGTGGCCTAAAAAATCACAAATGTTATGACCTTTACCTGTTGCTAATGTTTTAAAATTTGTATTTTCATTCAAAGTATTTTTCTTTTATGAATGTTTCACAATATGTGCAACTTTATCAGGGTATCGTGGTGACAGGTCACATAATACACTAATAGTGGCACCTAGTAACACAGTTAGAATGCAACAGAACAAAAGGCCTGGAAGTTTTTAGCACTCATCAGTGAAGGTATATAGAACTGGGTGATACATTCTTATAGCAACGTCTCCTTTATGATATTGGAATTCTAGTCCAGATTAAGACCAACCTTGTTTCAGTTTGGACAGCATTGATTTCTCGGCATCGACGGAAGCACTCTTGCCCACCAGTAGTCTCTTGGCCAGGTCCTTCTTGTAAAATGCCTCAAATACATCCTTGCCTGAAAGGTACATAACGTATTAGATATACGGGAGAAAAAGTAGACAACAGTGAGCAATGCAAGCATTTTGACATCATGATCTAATGATGGGATATACTGTATAATATTAGTATTCTTACTCATCATGGTGCTGGATACAACAAGTACATACAACAAATTATCAATTTAATGTATTTGCCATGTATTTCACATAAATATTTTATATATTGTATTTAATTATTTCTTTCTCTCTTTAAGCATTCATTCATTTATTGTTTTGTGGGTGAATTCTCACAACAGACAATTATCAAAGGTTATATTTTGTTTCACATTTATTACATGTCCAAACAATTATTTGTGAATCAATTGTATACTAGAATGAGTACTAAGACAGGGAATTTTTTTAAGGCAACTCAATAACAGAACCCTCTGCCATTTTAATTCTTGTTGTGTATAGTAAGAAGCACCCACCACCCCATAAGTTCTTCTGATTACAAAATAAAAAGAAGCAGTTTATACAAGTAGGTGGAAAATTCAGTAATTTAATCAATCTGCCAGTGAACCATCTCACCTCCCATCATCATGATGGAAACCCATTGTATAATATGTTTTACACATAGATATTACTTATGTAAACATAGATGACTATCAGTTACTGTTGGAATTACAGATTCACTATTGATATACTGCTATGAGGCAATATCAGCTTATTGTCAACAAAATTAGGGACAGTAGGTTTGTCGATAACAGCTAGGGCGACGCCAGGGTAAAATTTTAAGGAGGGCAGTATTGTCAAAAAGATCTAAATTTCATAAAATTACACTGCAAAAACCACATAACTTTCTGAATTTTGACAATTTTAGGGGGTATGGCCACTCCCTCTGCCCCCCTCCCCCCTGTAGCCTCATCCCTGGATAACAGAACTGCCAGAGTTCCCTACCGTCCCTTACCGTGAATGAATCTGAAGAGAACCATGATCTTGTCTAGTAGTCTCTCCAGCTCTTCCTCTGTCGCCTCCTTGTTGCCAGCTCTCAACTTGTTGTCAACGTATTTAGCTGATAGTGGAAGAGAAACATATTACAGTTACAATAGCTATCTTGACTAAAAGCTTACGAAGCAGCTCCTAACCTGCAGACATATGATTTACTGTCAGAATCATAGATTCCATTAAACAATCACTGCTGAACATTCCTCCTTTTTGTGATCAAATACTAACTGAAACTTATGCCTCAATGCTAAAGCTTTTGAGATATGCTGAGCTTCCCTCATATTATCGTCTGGTAACTGTAACTCTAAACCACATTTCATCTGAATTCACTGTCCACTGGGAGCTAAATACGACGTCTGGTAAACTTTAAAATCCACAACAGGATTACCACAATTTCATGACACTAGATTCCTGAATTTTTCTCTGATCTTTCCCAAGTGGAGTTTACAAATTTCAGGATCCTCATTTCAACCATTTCCACTTTGAAACATCTTCAGTGAATAGTGGTTGCATGCACAAAGGCATTTAACAAGAGACACACATGTAATATAGCACACTCCTTTTCTTATTGGGCTAACAGCATTACCCGGTTGTCCCTGATTTGGGCAATTTTTCTTACATTCCTTGACTTTTTCCTGACAGAACAAAAAACTCATTTTAAGTTTATTTTTCCTCGATTTTCAAGATAGCTGGAAACCTTGTTCTATCAAATTAATAATTAGCAATATAACACCAAATCATTTTGAGTGTGCTTCCACAATCTACTTAAAGTCATGTAGGATATTTGCTAAGTTTCAGAATCCAAAAAGGATCAAGGTAAAATGGTAAATGATTCTTTTATCAGTCTAGTTTCCTTGTTACATAACCATTTTGTCAAAGGCCACACATCCTTACCTACAAATTCTGCTGGTTTATTCAATCTCTTGTTGATGAAGTTTTCAAAGGCTTCCTTGAGGGCGATGATAAACTTCTCGTTCTTGCTAAAACACTGCTCTAAGATGTTGTCCAGTTTATCCTTGAAGTCCAAGAGTTCCTGCACCATGGTCTTGTCTTTTTCTGAATCTATAACTATCGTTGTTCCAGTTTTCTAGATTTTAGAAGCAGTAAAATAACACAAAAAAAGGCCCTTAAAATTCAATATTTTTTCTTTTTACACATCTTTTTTGAAAGGCAAAGTTCACCATGACGTCAAGTTGGATTTAATAAAAGTTGAAAAATGAGAGAAACATATCAACGAAAGTTGGGCAAAAATCCACCAAAGAATAACAGAGTTATGAAGTTTCAAAATTTTAATTTTGTGAGGTCACTTGCGAGCAGCTCCCCATATATCATAAAATATAAATTCTGTGAATTGCCATTTTTTAATGGTTCATAATCATTGAATGTCTTTTTTCATAGAAGCATGTAGGAAATATTTCTGATTACACATTGAATGCACAGGTAAAAATAA
>JZLH01S0134237.1:4758-17530 GCA_001188425.1 Eucidaris tribuloides
AGGGTCTTTTTATTAGATGCATGTCTTAGTGAAGTTATTTTTGGAAATAAACAAATTATTTGAAAATGAAGTCCATGAATATTCGTTTCTCCTTTCTGCTCCAAGGCGGAGAGATTATCTGATGCAGTCACACGTCACGGCAGAGGGGCTGGAACACAAAAATCTAACATAGTTTTGTTGCTCCGTATGAGGGATGGGTGTTTAATTCGCAGTATCGTAATTCAGTGCCATATCTCCTGTGAAATGGTTTTGATGGTTTGGAAAGACTTCAACAAACAAAAAATGGCAACATGTTTACTCTGAAGGCGGTCTAAGAATGAAGAACACACGCAGCGAAGACGTAAAGAGCCTCATATCGTTTAGACAGTGTAAGGAGGATACGTCTACTAATTAGAGATTGTTCCCACGAAAAAGTTCCTTCGAGGGAACGAATTTCGCTTTTCGATAGGGCAATTACTTATGACGCTAATGTTTAGCACTTCATTTGTATGGATAATTCATAGTCAAGAAAAAGGACTTCGACCATACAAAGTTAATCAAGTCTTTCTTCGGCGACAAAGACAAATTTTTATTTCAAGGGAACGAAATGGTATTCAGGTAAACAGGTAAGGGGCTCGCGTATATTCCAGATTCAAGATTCAAAATAAGCATTTGTTTTTCCCTCGATTGGCTAAGTCATTAATTGAATCAGAATTAGATACAGTATGATTATAATATAGTAAAATGACAAAGGAGGCGTAAATAGGTCAAGCTGCGGCGGGAAACGCCTTTAAACAGCATGCACTACATAGATATAACATACAAAACCTAACTCTAGATTCACATTGTAAAACAACAATAAAACTGTTATGTCCAAGGAGCAGTAATTTACTACTTACAACGAAAAAACTATTCTGTAACGTTATGTATTCAATAGCATAAGACAATGAAACTAAAAAACCAAAAAACTTATGTCTGAGTTTACTAAAGTAAAATATTAAAATAACTGTATGTACTAGACTATTATATTGAGCAAGTAAAGATTTTTTTTGATCTTAATACTGTACAGCGTGTATAAAAAAAAGTAGACACTAGGAAAAAAAATAATTACACGCAAATATTTCATATCTAGAGATTAATTCTTTTGATTGATAATATTTTACCGGGATCTAAGCTCATCTGTGACCACTATTGGTATTACAGTATTTCGACGCATTGACTGAGCACAGGCCACTTTTGTCCAATAGGCCAAAAAATCATTGCCACAGGAATGTGTTTCTTATAGTCAATGTTTAATGCCTCACAGACCGGGGCTGCAGAAGTCTCTCACCTGAGTGCACAAGGATGAATTCCTTCAGCATGTCCGAGGGAAGATGTATATCATTTTTGGCAAAAATAAAGGCTATATTCTGAAGTACCCCCACTAGAAAGGGAGAGAAAATGTCATGTTTGGAAGCCATGAACTGTGAAACTGAGAAAATGGCATTTTTCTTGTTTTGAATGGGTAGGGGGGGTTGTAATCTGAATCCATTGGCGTCATTTTTGCTACAATTCTAAAATCCTCAACATGCTCAGCAGAAGAGCTTGTATCATTCTGTGACAAGAAAGACACATAAAAGTAACAATTCAGATACAATTATCACTACCCGACCAAGGCTGAAAAAGAAGACAAATGCATTTTTTTTTGAAATTCACAGTTCATCTTCAAACATTACATTCTTCTTCTTCTTATGGTAATATCTGAATCAGTGCTTCATTTGTTGTTCTTATGGGTCACAAAATTGATATTAGCTCTTGCTCTGAGGCATCTGAGGATTCAATCTTTGGCACATCAGGCTGAGAGCTTCTGCACCGGTCTGTGAGGCATTAACATTGGACTATAAGAACACATTCTGTGCGCAAATGCATTTTTGGCCCCTACTGGACCAAAAGTGCCTGTGCTCCTCATGCGGTGAATACTCCTTCATTACCATAGTGTCATCAGATAGGCTTTAAGATCCCCAGTGTAAAATAATTCATATCAAAAAAATCTCAAAAATCAGCTGAAAAACAATTTTTTTAATTATTTTTTTCTAAGTGTCTACTTTTGTTGAATACACGCTGATTAAATCATTCAGGTTTTTCCCATACATTCCTGATATATTGAATCTATACAAAATGACCAGGGAAAACTTAGATCGGGACTTTCGTCAGTACAGACAGCCCAGGCGCAGGTTTCTAGATCGCGAAATTTTAGGGGGCTAACAGGGGGCTTGACGGAAACTGCAAGTATGACTATACATATTTACTATACACCTTATTGAAAATCTGACTACAATCGCCAATAATTTTCAAAAAATAAACCTTTAAAATTACCATGCCTAAATTCACGTCTTTTCTGTGCATATTTTCAAAAAAGTTCCTACCGTGGGAAGGGGTATCCCCCTCCCTCACCATCCCCCGCTCAGTCGTTTCCCTCCCTCGCAAGTATGACTGTTCATATTTGCTGTACATCTTTTTGAAAAATTGACTACAATCTCTAATTCTAAACAAAATAATGTGCCTCTAAAAAATGTATTTACCATGCAGGCCTAGAAACCCGTCTTTTCTACGCCTATTTTAATTCCTACCGTGGGAGGGGGTATCCCCCATATCCTCCCTCGCAAGTATGACTACACATATTTCCTGAACACCTAACTGAAAATCTGACTGCAATCTCTAATTTTAAACAAATATACCTTTAAAAATGTATTACCGGGCCTAGAAACCCGTCTTTTCTATGCGTATTTTTAAAAAGTTCCTCCCGTGGGAGGGGGTATCCCCCTCCCACACCCCCGCTCGGTCGTTTCCCTCCCTCGCAAGTATGACTACCCAATCACAGTTTTCACATACATGTACTTCCTGTACATCTTTTTCAAAATCTGACTACCATCCCCAATAATTTTCAAAAAATATACCTTTAAAATTTGTATCCATGCATAGAAACCCGTCTTTTCTATGCGTATTTAAAAAAAGTTCCTACCATGGGAGGGGGTATCCCCCTCCCACACCCCGCCCCCCCCCCCCGCTCGGTCGCTTTGCTCCCTCGCATGTTTTCGTCAAGCCCCCCTGTAGCCCCCCTAAAATTTTTGGTCTAGAACCGCGCCTGGCTGTCTGTACTGACGAAAGTCCCGGTCTAATTTTCCCTGGTCATTTATTGTATTGATTCAATATATCAGGAATGTATAGGGAAAAAAACTCTGGAATGATCTATACAGTATTAAAATAAGTCCCTATGTAAATACTTTTAAACAAAATCAAAAAAAAAATCTTTACTTGCTCAATATAATAGTCTATACATACAGTTATTTTAACTACTTTACTTTAGTAAACCAGACATAAGTTTTTTTGTTTTGTTTAGTTTCTTGTCTTATGTATTGAATACATAACGTACAAATAGTTATTTCGTTGTAATGTAGTAATTACTGTCTTGGACATACAGTTTTATTGTTGTTTTACATGTAATCTAGAGTTAGGTTTTGTATGTTATTCTATGGTAGTGTGTTTAAAGGCGTTTCCCGCCGCAGGCCTTGACCTTTTACGCCTCCTTTCATGTTATTATTTATAATCATACTGTATTAATCTGTTCATGTTTATGACTTGCAGGAGGGAAACAAATGTTATTTGAATCTTGAATCTTGAATATACGGAGCCCCTTTACCTGTTTACCTGAATACCATTTCGTTCCCTTGAAATAAAACATTTGTCTTTGGCGAAGAAAGACTTGATTAACTTGTTGGTCGAAGTCCTTTTTCTTGACTATGAATTATCATACAATGAAGTGCTAAACATTAGCGTCATAAGTAATTGCCCTATCGAAAAGCGAATTTCGTTCCCTCGAAGGAACTTTTTCGTGGGAACAATCTCTAATTAGTAGACGTATCCTCCTTACCACTGTCTTAAACAGATATGAGGCGCTTTACGTCTTCGCTGCGTGTGTTCTTCATTCTTAGACCGCTTCAGAGTAACATGCTGCCATTTTTTGTTTGTTGGAAGTCTTTCCAAACCATCAAAACCATTTCACAGGAGATATGGCACTGAATTACGATACTGGAAATTAAACACCCCATCCCTATACGGAGCAACAAAACCATGTTAGATTTTTGTGTTCCAGCCCCTCTGCCGTGCGTGTGACTGCATCAGATAATCTCTCCGCCTTGGAACAGAAAGGAGAACGAATATTCATGGACTTCATTTCAAATAATTTGTTATTTTCCAAAAATAACTTCACTAAGACATCATCATAAAAAGACCCCTTCAACTCAAAATGCATGCGTTATAATGTATGTTGTAGGGAGGGTAGCAATTTCTCTACACAGATTGAATCTCTCATTCTAAGGCTTTTCATTTAACAGTATTGACATTGTTGGTCAACCCTCTCATCGGGTTGATGATGCCAATACACTCCTGCTCATAATTATGGAATATTTTGTTGAAACTTAAGTTCTTTCTCCTATATCGTCCAAAATTTTCGAGACAAGTGCTTATTTCACAAAAACGCAGTATGTGAAGCAATTTTTGGATTTCATGAGATGACTTAAGTAAAAAATAAAGTACGTTTGAGCGCAATAACAATTATTGAATGAGAAGTCACCGAATAGGAGACAGATTCTATCGGTTAGCAAACTATTTCCCGGATAGGATAGAACACAATTTCGATGTTGTGGTCCGTCGGTTCGAGCGGCGAATTTGCGTTTCCATAACATGATAACGGCTTACAAATTACAGTGGGACAAATTAAACTTTACCAATTTGTGATCTCAGACGACAGCGCTTGGGAGTTTATCATAATGATGATCATAACATACAGTCCCTTCTCAAACGTATTGCAACATACACAATAACGCATGCATTTAGAATTGAAGAGGTCTTTCTATAATGATGTCCCGATGAAGTTTTTATCGGAAGATATCAAATTATTGGAAAAGAAATCAATGAATATTCTCCATTCTTCTCTAAGGCGGATAAATTATCAAATGCAGGCGCACTCACGACAGAGGGGCTGGAACATAAAATTTAATTTTCGCCTCCCTATAGGGGTGGGAGGTTAATTCACACTAGAATTGTAATTCGGTTTCATATTTCCCATGAGACGGTTTTGATGGTGCTGAAAGACTTCCACCAAGCAAAAAAATGTCAATATGTTTCTTTGAAGCGGTCTCAGAAAGAAGACCACACCCCGCGAAGAAGGAAGCGTCTCCTATATCTTCATAAGACGGTGGTAAGGAGGATAAGGTTAAGATGATGGCATTCTCTTCACATCATTATATCCAATGTACGGAAAAGACACATGACAGTATATTTTAGGATGTTTGCAATAGTAAACCGCCTTTAGAATTGAGAAAGAATAAGAAATTATAACTTGAAGAGGTCTTATCTAAAATATATCCTCTTTACTACTGTCTTATGAAGATAGGAGGCACTTTCTTTTTTGCCGGATGTGGTTTTCTTTCTGGGATCGTGTCAGAATATTAAATCAACATTTTTTTGTTTGTTGCAAGTCTTTTCAAACGATCAAAACTGTTTAACGGGAAATGTGAAACCAACTTACTAAAATGTGAATTCACACCCACCCTATAGGAGGCGAGAAAAATATAAATTTATGTTTCATCCCCTCTGTTGTGGGTTCGCCTGCATTTGATAATCTCTCCGCCTTGGAGAAGAAAGGAGAAAGATTATTAATTGATTTGTTTTAACAATTTGTTATTTATTACTAATAAACTTCATCATTATAGAAAGACCCCTTCAACTCACAATGCATACGTTGAAGTGTATGTCACAGTACTTTTGGGTATAGAGAGGGTACATGGGGCCGGGGAAACCATTAGTGCAATACAGAAAGGCCATAGTTGAAAGAGTTACGAGTTGCAATATTTTGATATCAATGTGTGTATTGCGTCAGTTCATAGTGCGATACACACCAACACAAAAAGATTTCGACCAAGACGTTGCGCCGGCTAACGATTCCGTCTGCCTCCGTGTAAAATATTTACCTCAGACGGTGTCAGACGGTGGCAAATGGAAAAGAAAAGAATGGAACAGAACGGAAAAGCACCGTCTGTCAACGTCTAGATACGTTTGTAATCCAGTTGAAAAACGAATAAAAAAAAGTCCAATAAACGTCCAATAAACGTTCGCGTTCGTTTCTCAGACGGAATCGTTGGACGGCACGGTGTGAAAGATAGCTTAACCACGAAAAATCTCTACTCCGTCAATGACAAAGTATCAATCGTTCTCATTTCGAGGGAACGATATAAACATAAAATAAAAACGCAAATGTCTCCTCACGGGGTTCCGTATATTCCTATCGATGTTGCATTACTTTGTATGTCCATGGACCCTACTACGTAGTAGGGTCCATTGTATGTCACTCTGGTCATAGCTAAACAGTTTGGCCGTAATTAATTCCTCCCCCCCCCCCCACACACACTACTGTTTTCATTTTCGCTCGCTGTCAGATCTGGTTGTGGACGGATGCGATTTGGCCGTGTTGTGTTTATCATTATTTACCTTTACCTTTATTTTTTTTTCATTGGATATTAGCCTAAATCAATTTGAATACCATTACACAGTTCTCAGGTACGTATAACAATTCTACATCTTTTAAACTATGTCTTGCAAAATTGATCCTTTACACTCTGTTATGGTTATAAAGTTTACGTTTATTATTTTGATTTTCAAGGGCGTCGATCCTGATGGGATGGGGGGAGGGGCAGTCGCCACCCAATGAAAATATTGGGGAGGAGCAGTTGCCACCCCAATGGAAATATTAGGGGGTGGGGCAGTCGCCACCCGAATGAAAATAGCGGGGGGGGGGGGGCAAAACATATGGATTTGCTACCCCCAATAATCTTGACAACTTGAAAAATTCATATTATGTAATGCAAGGATATGTTTAAATAATATTATAAAGCACTACAAAACCATTAAACTTAGCATAAACACACTATTAAACATACACAATTTTCAATGATTCGGCGCGCTTCGCAAATTCTATAATTGCAGTTTTACTTTTTTTCGCATTTGCCCCCCCCCCCATCCGAAAAATAGATCGATGCCATTTGTCTCTTTGACATTTGAACCGTTAACACTTACGCAACAGTCTAAAGCCATCATATTCAAGTTAACCTTCTGGTCCCCAAACACCTCGCTGGCACTGAATTCATCACCGACCTCAGTCCCGAATCCTTCTTTGGCGAAGTCCCCTCGTGCATATGCGTTCAGCAGGTACTTTTTGCCGGCACCCACATCACCAACCATCACAAGCTTCAAATTCTCCATGATGTCAGTGGAGGAAGACTGTCGTGGGCTTCTAGCAAGCTAATCTGTATACATACGGATAACATTCAGGATGGCACTCTACAGAAAACATACTATATCCTCACACGGGGGGGGGGGGCATGGGCGGTTACGGGGAAACGTGCCCCTACCCCGAAATCTTTGTTAAAATTGTATTTTTATGATAAAATAAGATAAAATAAAATACACAAAAGGTACATATCCTTATTTATTATTTCTTCATTCCATTTCATCTCTTTTACATAAGTAACCATTTCCGTTTTTATGATAAAAATAACACTCAGATGACTATGAATTTATGTAAGAAAGTCCACTAGTTTGCATCTTACCTCTCTTAGATAAGTAAAAATTTGCCACAGAGAAGGGAAACACCCTCTCCCCTTATAGACCTCTCCCCCAGAACGGCGGTCGATATAAGTGTAAAGGTGTCGATTGAGGGTGGGGCACAGACAGACACAGACAGACATACAGACAGACAGACAGACAGACAGACAGACACACACACACACACACACAACACACACACACGGAGAACCACACACGCGGCAGGACACCACACCACATACACTGCACACACCAAACACATACACACACATACACACAGACACCCACGCCACACACACCATTACACATCAGACACACAAGAACAACACGCACACACCACAGCACATCACACAGCACACACACACACACACACACCACACACACACACACACACACACACCACCCACCCCACCCACCACACACACACATATACAGAGTGGCCCAGAAAGAATGCTACGAGTATGATCGCTAATTTCTTCATTATCGGCAAAATGTCATAAATTTTTATTTCGTTGGTTAGAACATTCTTTTTCCAATAAAATGATACCAAGGTCATTGATTTTGAGTAAGGCGTTTTGATTCTAGGACCATTTTTTCAAAGGCAATGCAACTTCCCAAATTTGCCAATTTTTCAACAGCGGCGGTCATCGGAACGTCAAGATATTCTGGCGTCTCAGCTAACCATACTGGACAAACCGCGGTGACAAAAGGCAGGAATGCCCTCGCTTTCATAAGGAAGAATATGCGAGCTATGTCTCCATTGTCATTGCGGTTTGTCCGGTATGGTTAGCTGAGACGCCAGAATATCTAGACGTTCCGATGACCGCCGCCGTTGAAAAATTGGCAAAATTGGGAAATTGCATTGCCTCCGAAAAATGGCCCAAGAATTGAAACGCCTTATTCAAAATCAATGATCTTGGTATCATTTTATTTGAAAAAGAATGTTCTAACCAACGAAATAAAAATTAATAACATTTTTCTGATAATGATGAAGAAATTAGCGATCATACTCGTATCATTCTTTCTGGGCCACCCTGTATAAACTTCTCAAAAAAAGTTGGGAAATCTGACTTTGATCGATTATTTCCCCCTTCTCGGAGCAGCAATCAAGATATTCGCGATACCAGCAGAAAGATTATTTAATTTTCTTTAAAATGATACCCTACTTGGTATGATAACGATATCGGGGAAGGGGCACTTTTTTCCAATATGGGATAAATCGTAATTTGAAAAGCTGCAAAATGACCGGTGATTGTGAAAAGTCTATGAGGAACGTGATGTTTTGTATATGGAGTTATGTCTTTTGTTTTCAAGTCACAAGTGGCAGGAGCCAATTTGTTTATGACTTTAGAGTGGATGGTCTTTTTTTTAAATTAAATACCGACACACTTTTTTTTACGTTTGTTTGTTGGCTTGCTGGCTTGTGCTCACGTTTGTTTGAATCCATGATAATGTTCGTGTTACAATGCATAATGACCAAAAGACATTGGAAATAAGAAATAAGGTGGCTTACCGAATTTGGGTCATTTTGCAAAGCCTTAAATCTGAAAGTCATGAACATTTGTCGTGGCAGGGGACTCTTCTGTAATTGGCATTCATGGCTGACCAGCTGAGAAAAAAAGACATAACTCCATAAAAAGAACGTGTTCTTTATTCTCTCTTTATGACAACCGGTCATTTTGCAGCTTTTCAATTTACATTTTAGCCCACATTTTTAAATAGTGCCTTATGGAATAATCATAACAAGTATGGTATCATTTTTAAGAAAATTAAATAATCTTTCTGATGGTAACAAGCATGGATTGATTATACTCCTACGAAAAGGGAGAAATATCGATAAAATTCAGATCTCCAAACTTTTTTGAGGAGTTTATATATACATACACACACACACACATACACACACACACACACACACACATCACACCACACAACCAACCTCATAATAACACAGCACGCCAACAAAAACACACCATGGTACTATAAATTTATTTGTGCATCACCCACTATGCAGCGACACACACACACACACACACACACACATTCACAAATCAACAGAGTTAATGGCAACAATGATATAAATTATAGCATTATTCTGACAAAACACGATAATATTAACGAACATTTCTTACCAATACTTTTGTTCTTTTCGTTCCTTGCATGGGTACATTTCATAGCGCTTATTAGAGAATAAGAGTATAATTATTTTATTGCGTAAAAAATATAAATACAAACATGTGTACACTCACACTCACGCGTTGTTGATCATAGTGAATGAGTGCAATTATACTGACAAGACACGATATAATTATTAAAAACATTAACAGACATATCAATTACCGGTAGTACCTTGGTTCCCCTTTTCCCTTGATGAGTACTGTATATTACTATTCCTGGATAATAAGTGTGTTGATAGGCCTATACCCGACGAGTCTTAACCAGACCTGGCCTATCATGGCAGTAGGCCTATATGCCACTATACTCTAAATATTGTTATGGACCTCTTCCCTCTTTTTAACTCCACTTCCTCAACTGTATACATTCGTCACTTGCTATTCAAACTATTTCCATCACGTCTGAATAAGTATATGCTCATATGTGTCGCAATGCATATTTCATGACTTCTGTATAAACTAATATTGTCCGGGGGACTCCATGCGTAGATGTACATGTAGCATTCGCACAATACGCATAAACCTGTTGTTGTTGTTTTTTTCAGGGCCACGGGCAAATTCGATGTGTCTATGAGTGAACTATACCAAAAATGTGCATAATATTTTCATACTGATTTTGATAAACAATTAGGGAATTTGAACCGGGGGGGGGGGGGTCGATCTGTTTTCAGGAGTGGGGCAAGTCCCTTGGAGCCGGAGTAGATGATGTAACACCTCAATATTAAAAACTATTTTGGGGGTCATTTTTAGGGGCATAACCACCACTGAGGGCTCGTCGACCATTTGTCTGTTTTTCACCAAAACGTAACGCATTTTTTTTTAAAGATAGGACCTTGACAGCAACTTTTAAGCCGGAATGCGATGAAGTCGGGGGAGAGGCCGGTGCATGACATTCCTGCTCTTACTACTACTACTCAGGGGCGTCGATCCGTGTTTCGGATTGGGGGCCTAAGTGAAAAAAAAATGTCAAAAATTTTCGGCGCGCTCCGCGCGCCGATTTCCAGTACAAAATTTTGCGCTCGAAACGCGCCGAAAATTTGACAATTTCGTATATTTGATGGTATTTTTATGCTAAGTTTAATTGTTTTATAGCGCTCTCCATTGTTTTAAAAACATATCTTTGTATTTCATATTATGAATTTTTCAAGTTGTCAAAATTATGGGGGGGGGGGGCAAATCGATATGTTTGCCCCCCAATATTTTCATGGGGGGGGGGCGGATCGCCCCCCTGCCCCCACATGATCGACGCTTCTGCTACCTGCTGCTACTACTACTACTACTACTACTACTACTACTACTACTACTACTACTACTGCTACTACTACTACTACTACTACTACTACTACTACTTTACTACTACTAGTACATAGACTCTCTTAATGGAAGATGTATAGCCGGCAAAGAACTGGAATATGTTAAGAAAAAGAAATGGCATTGTGAGAATTATGGTACATGGTGATAAAGACAGCCTAAATAAGGGGTATAGGCCTACTGTGTGACACTCACCCTCAGCAAGGCCCTATAAATTAGTTAATTTCTGTGAATTTTACATCTTTGCACGCCAAAACAGCTCAAGGGAGGAGCTTATCAATTAAAAAAGGTGCATATAGCCTACATTACCACGTCGGGTGGCATGCATCGGTCACATAGGGTCAGCTAAAGGTCAGCGCACATGCGATCTCATTGGTTGGCAAGAACCCAATAACTTTCTTAACTTATTCCTGTTAGTTGCCGGCTACATCTTCCTTAAAGGCAAGGTTCACCCTGACATCAAGTTGGTTTTAATAAAAGCAGAACAATGAGAGAAACATATTAATGAAAGTTTGGCGAAAATCCACCAGAGAATAACAGAGTTATGAAGTTTCAAAGTTTCAAATTTGTGACGTCACATGCGAGCAGCTCCCCATATATTATGTGATATAAATTCAATAAAAGTGCCGTTTTCTCAGAAATTTGAAAATGATTTTACCTGTGCATTCAATAAATTACCAGAAACAATATTTTATGCATGCAGCTATAAAAAAGAACCCATTCAATTATCATGAACTTTGAAAAGATTGCAATTTATGGACTTTATATTACATGACATATGGAGAGCTGCTCGCATGTGACGTCACAAATTTAAAACTTTCGAACTTCATAACTCTGCTATTCTTTGGTGGATTTTTGCCAAACTTTCATTAATATGTTTCTCTCATTGTTCTGCTTTTATTAAAACCAACTTGATGTTGGGGTGAACCTTGCCTTTAAAAAAGTGAAAATGTGCACTATGTAAGGAATGAATGTCAAAAAGAGTGAATTTCGAGTGAACTCGAGTAATTTTCACGTACTCATTTCGGAGTGACAGATCCCTCAGAATTCCGAGTGATCCCGGGGCGGGGGCAGTGTCATTACAACGTGTACACCATGCGCGTGTGAAAAAACGAGTGAAAAAGGGTTGTTTTTCACGGTTGGACGATGTACATTGAAAAGGGTATCAAAATCGCCAAAAACAGGGGAAAATGGTATACTTTTAACAGAAGGTTTACTGTCAGTAAAAGGGTATCTTTTCAGACTTGAATACTTGTTTAGGGTTTTCTGATCGAGATCGACAGATAATTATAGGTTTTCCCGGTCATTTTCGCAACTTTTTTTTACTCATTTTAACTTATCAATAGTCGAATTCAACTCGTTTGATGAATCCGGACAAATTGAATTTTCAATTTCAAGTTGGCTGTTTTAAGTTGTCATTTTTGCTTTTCATAAACACACTTGCCCGTTCATTTTCTAAAAACATCATGTATTCAGGTATTAATTATTCAATTTCAAACCGATAGGTCAAGAGGTTATCTGCGCTCGATTTTACAGTTTCTTTTTCATTTACGTGTAATCTGTTTATTGCTTTAGAAGTTTCTATTTAAAAACCTTTTAACAATTGGTTGTCCCTAACACCTAAAAGCTTACCCGATGCTTGCCCGTACATAGCAAGGCTAATGTAT
>JZLH01S0134259.1:12926-25694 GCA_001188425.1 Eucidaris tribuloides
TGCTCTATCCACTTTAATTTATCTTCCTGGAAGTCGAAAATATTTCCAAAACATCGTTTTATTTCTTGGCACTCCTGTTACTGGCCCCGAAATGTTTGCTTCGGTATCGTTAGTCGCCGACGCGTGTTATTTGTCAATGCAACTAGCGTGCGGCGACTGATGCGGTGCGAACGCATGAATACAAAACGCTATGGCAAAATTAGTTAGATGCCGCATAAACACGTAAAGAATAGCCATTTGCGCAATCGCGATGATCGTGATCTGGCTCATCACAATACACGTGTTTTCGCGAATTCGCCACGTCATTTTTAGCCTGTTTATCGCCCAGTTTTTGCAATATTTTTTATGTATTATCGCCACATATTTTTTGATTTATGATAATTGAAATTGGCTATTTTGTGCATTTTTTGAGATGGATGTTTGGATAATATCTTAAGTAAAAGTGTTCTGAAAAAGTGAGTGTAAGTCAGCCATTTTGTTGTATCGCTCGCTGAAGCTGCGTGAACTGGTGTGTTATGACCAATGGCTGAACGGTCTTGGTGCGGTTACAGACAACATCGCGGTGTTTTTAGTGGCCGCAAAAAATTTTTCCCCCGGCCCTTTCCGGTAAGGAATTTACTTTGATTTGCGGTCGATTGAGTATTTCAACTCACTTATCATAATATTAACTTGAATGTAAGATGCCGCTTCATTTTGACCAGAAGGAAAGACTTTATCATCCCCGTCGGCGACACTACCAGCATGCGATTATACTTGGCGGAGTTAACTTCGATTATTCAAAATTCAACTTGATTCTCCAGCGCATGCGTGCCAGCTCGGGGCATGCCATGAACTGATGAAATGGAAAATGTTAATTCATGTCAGCCAGGCAGAAGTAGGGGCACACGCTCCAAATGGAGAGCACTCTTCCTATTTGGGAGAATATTTTAGCCAGCTAGTCTTTGTTTATGTGAAACTGGCGGTGCTCTTTCCCATTTGGAGAGAACTTCAGTTTGAAAATGATCAAACTTTAATTCAATCACTTCCAAAATTATCACATTTGAAACTGTCTACATGACGGTTAGGGTGTCTGAACGCTTATCGCATTTTTTTCATGCATATACGTGTATACATACGTTCAATGCACATTCCCATTTGCTGTGTGCCGCAAGTCAATAAGATGTCATACTTTGGTGTGTCGAATTTCACCTTTTCAACATCGCTAATGTTTATCTGGGTAAAAACTTAAAAGTGCCTGAATTTGGTATCAAATTAAAGCTTGAATCCTTGCTTGGCTCCATCTTTCCCAAAAAGGACTTTGGATCATGATACTGGAGTCTTCACAATGGAGAAAACACAAACAAACTTCTCTGCCCTGTCATTTCCACAGTATTGGTGATCAAGATGATGTTCCAATTACATGCCAAAATATTTTTCAAACATGGGAGAATCCCCTTGTTACACTTTTGGTTTTTCTCATATCCGGCAGGATTAACTTTCGCTTGTGCGGCTCTCAAAGTTACCCTTGCCTTTCATTTGTCGGTAGCCAACTAAGCTATATGGCCAATAAAAAGCAAGTACCGTCGTGTGCTATATTATTCTGTCCGATCACAACGGAAACATGCTTGAAAAAGCCCTAAGTTTATTCTTGGACTATCTTTTGATAGGAACATTCAGTAATTCACCAAATTTGAAAAACATCCCTTGCCTTCCTCAGGTATATTTTGACTAAAGGCAAAACCAAATCAAATCAAATCTAGAACGTACAAAATTGCTGAAATTGAAAATCTTTCAGACTACCCTACTAGGAACTGAACACATGAATAGTTATTTAACTATTAGTCGAGATTAATCGATTCATATGTATTGTAGATCCTATTAGAACTCGAATGAGGTATGCCTGGTTGGATACAATTCAAATTTTTCATGTAACAATGATAATAATCTCAGCTTTGGAAATTTTGAGATGAATTTAAAGTGGCACTAGGAGTTTTACCATACGTTTTCATGTAAAATGATATAATTAACTTCACTTTTGGGAATTTTGAGATGAATTAAAGATGACACAGGAGTTTTACATACGTTTTGTACCAAATCCTGATATTCTGAATTCCTTGCTGATGATTTTTTCAAGTTTTTACGCTGACAACTGTAGTCACAGTTTTCAGGATTCAACTGGTATCAACATCGTGACGAAAACCTTTATTATCATGTAATTAATTAAAAAATTCTGTTCAAGATATCCTGTACAAAATCAATGGCACTAATACCAAGTACAGTCTATCGCAGCGAGACTAAGAAAAGATTAAATCGTCATTACTGGCGTGACGGATGGCTGAAAATTTGAAGTAGACGGTGAATTAGGGGTAATTTGCAAGCCAAGGAATCCATGATCATTATTCTTATTACTGGCAATGTATATGCTGGCATCCGTGATTTAGGTTACGTTACACTTTATGCACAAAACTTTGCTCACATTTGGCCTGTTACGATGATATGCTTTCGTTATAATTTGTCTTTTTGGTCACTGTCAATTTCTCTAGACTGGCACCTACTTACAACATCAAGCAAATCATGGGACATGTTTCAGTGGGTATTAACAAGAACTTTAATTCTGGTTAAGTTACGTTACGAAAAGAGGACATCGGAAAAAAATAACAAGTTCTCTTGTCCTCAAAGTTTTCCTCCAAAAAAAAAAAAAAAAAAAAAATCCTGTTTTCAACTGACACAAATTGTAGGTATTCATTGCTATTTTCGACATCTTGTTAAGTCCATTTGATATATAACTTATTTGATAAAATCTTTTCATTTTTAACTACAACAGCAAAAAACATGCGTTAGTTACGTTACGGTTGTTCGCGTTCATTTTGTCCATCCACACAAATTTCTCGCTTTATTTATGTCTTTTTCAGATTTAGTATGCATATGTGGGGCTTTATTCTTCAACACAATGAGAAGAGGCTATTGGCATGGAAACACTGCCAGAAAAATGATAGTTTTTCATAAAACTGAGATTTAGTCACACTAGTCCCACATTATGGTATTTCATGTATGGTTTTCTGAGTTCTCCTAGAGGTGCTGTTGAAGTAAAATAGAGTGGAATTGATGTCCCCATTGTTTCTTCATGATTCATTCCCATTCAAACCATTAAAAATTTAATTATTATTCCAGATAGCAGCAATTTATTATATTGTGATTTGTCCAGTATTTCACGGAATTGCCCATATGTACCTTTAAGCCTGCACAAGGCTTAGAAAAGTTTGTAGAAAAGAGAATCTCCTGTGTGGACCCCAAATTTGATCTCCCATTTGGGAGAAAATCTCCCAAGTTGAGTGTGTGCCCCTACTGTTCATTGAAAATTGTAGGGTTCAACTTAAGTTCAATTCAAATTTGAAAACCGTTTTTTCAGCAGTTAACTCGCAGACTGGGTAAAATATTGTTAGGCAAGGTTCAGTGGTTCACCCTAACTTCAAGGTGGTTTTAATAAAAGCAGAACAATGAGTAAAACGTATTAATGAAAGTTTAGCGAAAATCCACCAAAGAACAACAGAGTTATGAAGTTTCTCAAACCTGTAAAGTTTTAATTTTGTGACATCACATGCATGCGTGTGAGCAGCTCCCCATTTGTCACGTAATAATATTCCATAAATTGCCATTTTTGAATCATTCATAATTGAATGGTTTTTGTTTGCATAGAAGCCTGTATGAATTTCTGATAAATTGATATTGAATGCACACAGGTAAAATCTTTTTCAAATTTCTGAGAAAACAACACTTTTATGGAATTTATATCACATGACATATGGGGAGCTGCTTGCATGTGACATCACAAATCTAAAACTTTGAAACTTCATTGACATTAACTATAACTTTGTGATTCTTTAGTGGATTTTCGCGAAACTTTCATTGATATGTTTTTCTCATTTTTCCGCTCTTATTAAAACGAACAGGGTGAACTTTGTTTTAATCTTAAATTTTCATAACACTGTTGACTCCTGACTAGTAGCAGCAAATTCCATTGAATGCACCCTCTATCCTCAAATTTAAAGCCCATAGTTTTGTTAAATGGTACAAAATGAATTTCTTCGCAATTATGTTTTTTTAGATACACGTACATCAATACCCTGAAATTACTCGCTCTGAAACTCTCCCATGTAGAAATTAATGGTGTAACAAGCAACAACTCGACTTGTACTCGACTTGCATTGGGAATTGTTTACAAATGGTAAGCTAACTCGTTAGCAACTTGTGAGCATGTTGTTGGCATGTTGTTGATACTCAAGGTCACCGAAACTGCCCTTAAATTTAAGTGCCTATCAATGTTACTATGCTGAATTGCTGACAGATACAATTGACACACCCAATTCCCAGCCCAATAAAGATGCCATCACAAGGTCCCTGGCAGTCCCCAACTGACCTCTGCTATCAGTGATTTGATTTATATTGTCCTCCTGGGAACTGGGGGGGGGGGAGTTTGTTGCAACTTGCTGTAAATAATGGAACCTATTGTGGTCATAGATAATGCTTTGCAGGCATAGTAAGATTAATGCCGAGTGTTTACACCTGGATGTTGTTCTGTGAAATTCTTTTTTTGTTCATATTGATTAAAACATCATAATTGGTCACTATAAACAATTTTCAGTACATGTAGTACATGTAGGTTTGACATTGTTTTCCGATGTCTGGGGTGACAAACTGACAATAAAATACTTTGTGAAAGATGGAAAAAAAATTTGTCTGATCGACCAAGACTATACTTGGGCTTTAATGTTGACCAATTCTTGCCAAAATGTATGTTTGCCCAGAGAATCCAGTGAAGTTGACAGCAGGGTGACGTGATAGTTTTTAGCTCACCTGAGCAGAAGGCTCAAGTGAGCTATTGCGATCGCTTTTGTCCGTCCTGCGTAAACTTTTACACATTTTCATGATCTTCTTTTTAAAATTCATGATTGGATTTAGCCCAAACTTTTCAGGAATGATCCTTAAGGGGTGAAGATTCAAGGGTCCTCAAATGGTAGCCCTGGCCCCCCTAGGGGCCCAGTGGGAGGGCCATAAAGGGCCAAAAGTAGGTAATTTTCAAAGATCTTTTTCTCTAGATCCAGAAATAGTTTGGCTAAGTCACTGTGTGTAGTATCTCTATATATGATGAATTATTGTTCCTCATGACAATGCACTCATTAAATATGTAAGAATAGCTAATGCTAATTACATGTTCCGTTCGATGACTTTAGTAATGTTAGACAGATTTTGATCTCCAAGTATGTATGCCAAAGGGCAAAGTTCACACTTCATTAAATATGCATATATGTATGCTATTTGTAGTTGTACCCGGCGAGGGGATGCTATGCTTTGCGTTGTCCTTGTTATTTTTATGTTTATGTGTGTGTGAGACTATCAGTCATGCAAGATTTACTTACACCAAATTTATTTTAATTCTACGAGTAACCTTACATAAGTTTGAAATTTTGCTATCCTCAAAACTTTCACACTCACTAATTTATCTTTGATTTTCCTGTTTTTCTTTACTTCTCTTCAGATGGAATTTTTTTCCTGCATCCAGTACAAACCTTGATCATTCAATGATTTGTTGACACCCAAAAATACAATTGAGGTAAATGTAAGTGTGGTGGATGTTTACATTCTGATTTTGCTCTAATCTTGTAAAATTTAAAGTGATAGGCTAACATTGTGGAGCTTTCAATTTAAACATTGTCAAATTTTGATATCTGAACTACTAGTAGTGTTCATATGGACAAAATAAACCAGCTAGAATAAAAAAGTTTGGAACAGTTACATGCCTTAATGGCCAAGTTATGCATTGAATAAACAATTTTAAAATCGGGGCAAGTTTTAAATAGCCTAGGTGTACACAGTAAGTCCATGGGAGAAAGGGCGGTGAATCTAATCACTTTACGATATTTTTCATTCTTTAACCTATATTAACTGGCGGGGGGGTCATTTGATCCCCCCCCTCGACGAATTTCGCGACAATGCCGCCCGTGCAAATTTTTCTACCGCGTCGCTCGCCGGACTTTTACTTTCAAGTCTTGCGCATCTTTTGAGACATTTTCGCCGGAAAAATCGGACATACCGTTACGACCTGCGCGACTTTTATACATGCCATGTCAACCCAAAATTGCCTCAAAACGTGTTTAACGTGTTACAAATCAATGGAAATTGTGTTTTCAGCCAGAAATCAGAAATGTATTGATTATTTTTGCTTTTACTTGCTTGAAATGAATTAATTTTATGCTGTTTTATGATTGCAAAAGGTGTCCCCAACAAATTTCATCAAAAAACAATAGAAAACAAAAGGTCGAAAAAAACAAAGAAATACATAAGAAATTCACAAAATAATTAAAATACATAAGAAATTAATTCCTCATTTGGCAAATGTTTTAATGTGATAATTTGTTAGGAAATGTCAAACATGTAATATTTTTCACAAAAATTAGCATTTACTAGCTGTAATAAGTGGTTATAGGCGAAACAAAAATTTCATACACTTATTTGCATATTAATTACTTAAAAATAGAAAAAAATAATTTTTTGGCAAATTTTACTATACAGTCGGTGTAGTTTACATCCGGCTCTATGCTGCCATGCCAAATTTCGCGGCAATCGCGTCGATCGGCGGCGAGATTCCTCGGGGGGGGGGGGGGTCAAATTGAACCCCCCCCCCCCCAGTTAAAAACCTGGTCTGAAATAGCCAGTTAAAATAGGCGTTAATACCACTATGAATAATCATTTTGAATTACAATTTTTTTCAGGCGCGTCATTTTTAGACCTTATCAAGACAATGCGTGCATGTGGGAATCATGTAGCTCAGATTTTTTTAACTGTGGTAATGTTAGCATTCCCTTTGCAGTAATGCGTCATTAGATTGGAGCCAAATGACTTCAACTATATATATGTGACTTTTTTTTTGCAAATGTTTACCGGTTACTTTGCAGTGTATACCGTAATCCCCTGATTTTAGCCATATGGCAGAAGGGCATAATGTGTAGTAAGATATCTGATAGGGAAGTTCAGTCTTTATTATAAAACAGCAGTGTGGAAATAAACGTAAATGATCCTCCCTTCCCCCCCCCCCCCCCCAGTCTTCCTAGATACATGTTTTTCTTGATCCACACACATTGTATGGCTTTAAGTAAAGAAAAATATAAGAAAAAGAAGGGCAAAATCAAAAAGATTAGTTGGAATCTTTACATAACTCTCCCACAGTTGTCCATTCCCTCATCCAAACTGTAATACCCAAATTGAATAAGAATTTTTGTGCACTATATTTTATATTTTTGATACTGATAATGCCTCAAGGTTTAAATGAAGGATATAAATAGCTGTCGAAAGTTTTGACACAATCAAGATTTATTACTTTGTTTCTAGAGTAGTTCTTGATATTGTTATTTTTTATTCATTACTCCTATGTTATTAACATTGGCACCAGATCCATCAATCGATATTGTCGTCCGCCTTTTATGCTATAAGGCGTTTATTGTCCTCCACCCCTTCCCCCTCTCCCATAGATAAACTAATTTTCCAGCCGATTTGGTCTTAACCCTAAAAGAACTGGGGCTATGGGGGGGCGGGGGGGGGCTTCCCCTTCAGATTTTGGACAGTTGGATTGCCATTATGCACAAAATTTTTGCTGACATTAGAGCTAGATGTAATCTACAAGACTGTTAACTAGTTAGATTTATCAAGTTTCATACACTTCCACCACTTCAAAATTCCTTTGACTTTTTTAGAGTAGAGACTGTGAATTTACCATGACCGTCTTTCACATTAAGTTAAAGCGTGTTGAAAATGCATCATTCGCTAATACAAGCAAGTCTTACAATCGAGGGTCATTTGAAAAATAAATATATCTTGAATAAATAACTTTCCATGACTTTCCTACAAGAAATGAATAAATTCCCTGAGTTTTCAAATTTCTTGACTTTTCTCAGAAATGCCTGATCCCATATGTACCCTTATAATTGTGTATTAATATTGCCTCACAATTTATGCATAAAATCATATTTTTGTCTATAACTTAAATTAAATAGCTTGCCAGAATGTTTATTTTTTGGGAAAAATATTCTTTTTGACGTTTCTAACAATTATTAAAATAAAAATTGTATATCAAAATTAGGGTTAATGCTCTTGGCTCCAAACTACGTACTTAATTACCGTTATCAATTTGTTATCTGGTCTTGATGAGCGTAAGCCATTTAAGTTTGATGTTTTGTAGTTCACCTAGCACTTCATAAATTGACTTCAACAATTTTCTTGGTGTGTGTTTTGTTGTTGTTTTTTTTTTTACATTTTAGGATAACATGGATGTTTTTGCAAGGACTCCAGGTGCGGGTAAGCGGAGCCCAACAACCAAAACTCTGTGCTCACAGATTCATTGGAGATGCGTGCAGAGTTTCAGACGCTGTGAAGTCCTCATAAAGGTTCAGATGATGCTGACATCTCCAGACAGAATTTCAGACACCGGTGTTTAATGAAGCTTCTGTGAGTTTGATGCCGAGCATTCAATCATGCATTTAGTTTTGAATTCGTATGAGGGAAAAACACCGCCTGGTGCAGTGATGTACAGGAACAAGTTTGCTTCATCCTGTGAGGAGACAGCTTTTAGAAACCCAATCAGAAACAGATGGATGGTGAAATACTTTCTGATGGTAAATGGACACTTGATAATTGATGATGTAGCAGCTCGTGAACAATGTGATTGTTTGGTGGCAAATTTGAAGAAAAATAACAGGCCCATGATGATGAATTGGCGAAAAGCAGACAGTGCTGGTAATTTCAGCCCTTGCTAAATAATCTGACATTTACAGCAACCATAATGAGTATATTCGAATGATGGTATGAATTGTCTTGAACTGAAAGCGGTATGAGGGAAAAACCATTCCAAGCAGTTATGTGACAATTTTCTCAGGAAGATGAAGTCACCCGAATTGAAGCTCTGACTGATAACTGGAAAATGACACGATGATGAAAGTACACATAGGACATTAGTTGAATTTGAACACAGAGATGTCATTGAAGATTTCACAAGCTGAGACTGTGGACCAGGGAAGATGACGAAGCAAAGTGAAAATGGAGAGCATGTGAAGTTGAGCCATTGAGAAATATACAGGAGCTTATTTACCTACGACACACCAACAGTTCAAGAATTAATAGTTTGTATAATTGAATCCTTAGATTGATTGTACTACTCTGCAGGTACAGCCGATAAATTTCTTGCTGATACTGACTGCCAAGATAAGCCAAAATAGGTAAAATGAATTCTGTGATCAGTCCAATAAAGAATGAGTGCATGAAATGGATTGTAAACAGCAGGGAAAGTGTGTTGTTCTACAGAGCCACAAACTTCTCCTAATAATCAAGCACATGACAAAGCGCATGCACAACAGAGAAATTTGCAGAAGCCACAAATGTTAGATGAAGTTAGCGTCTTACTTGGATCTGCTGTATTTTCTCACGATGTTCATCCAACAAATGAACTTGCGACTTTTCAACATGGAGATCCTTACATGCCAGGCAGATGAACCGGTAGCGGAGAAGGTGACTAAACGCCTCACCATGCAGAGAGCTCCCAGACTGTACAGATGATCAGTCTGCCAGTAATAAGCTACCAAGTCTCCACCGATGAACAAAAGACGGAGAAAGAAAAAGGAATACTGCAGGCGGAGATCAGCTAAGAATTGCACGTAAGGCAGTCATTATTATCAATAATTCAGATGTGCCTTGAAATCAAATGATGTTGAGGAAAATTGAGAGTCAAAAAATCATGCTGAATGTCAAAACAGGTAAGGAATGAATAATGAGGCCATTTACCAGTTGGACAAAAGGGTGACGTGAACTTTCTGTGGGTGACAGAACAGGTGCCGAAGTGATGGCTCACCTTAGTGCGTTCTGACTTCAATGGAGGAAAAGTATATGTACAGTTTGGATTGTTGCTGGTAGTGTGGGTTCTCCACACAAGCATTCTTGCTCCACCAAAGCACAAAGAAACTAATATGAATGACCATCCATTATGATCATCTTATTGACCTTCCGAGTGGGTAGCAAGAGAAGAAGAGTGGCTAGGAAAGGATGAAGATCTGTTAGAAAACATGAGGTGATAGAATCATAGTGAAAACTCTTCTAAGCACTGGTAGAAGTAGAATGAGCTCTTAGGGGTGTGGATGATGATGACTGTGAGAAGGCATTTTTGGCAGATTTTGCTGGATTTTGGTCTAGGGGTGGACTGGATGCCCGATGATGTTTGGCACCTGGCCGAGATTAAACAAGACCTCGAAACGAAACATCTAGCAGACGGAAATCAGCCAGGTTGAGTGGGGCCCCTATTCCTTTGCTGGACTTGCTGCGAAGTGTCTAAAGTGAAAATGATTCCAGCTGACTCTGGAGCTGAACTTTCTTGGGAAAAATTGGTGTCGATCCCCCTCAACAGCAAGAATCTTCATCCTCCTTGATTTCAAAGTGGACATTGATGTAGGCAATTCCATCACGTTCCTACATGAGATACTAAAATTGAAAGTTTTAGCAGACTTTGAGAGCAGTCACCAAACATGATCTCTTATCTGTAGCAGTAGGAAGCAAGATGAATAATGTAAGCAGTTGTCACACAAATCAAATCTGATGTGTTGCGAAAGTCTAGGGGATCTTCATTTGGAAAGGTGATGCCAGTAAAAAGCCGTCACGAAGGAAGAAGAAGACCATGGTCCTGCCAAGGCGGCGATTTCATTTTGAGTACTTAGCAAAAATCCAGACATTAGGTTAATAAAGAGAATGATTAGCTAGTGTTTGTTGAACAATCAGGGATGTCTGGGAGGAAAGGGTAAAAGCTGTGGAAGTAAGAGCGAAAGTCAGTTTCACTGTTCTGAACCAGTCTTACAATACAGGTGCATGTTGACATGATTCAAAACCATTTGAAGTTGCTAATGCTTTTACAGCATTGAAACACTTCAAGATGATTAATTTTGGCAAATTTGACACTGGCAGTACAAGGTCAACCACACCACCAAAGAGTACACCGTTTTGAGAAAAACGTTCTAATCGTAGAAGTTCGAACACACAGTATTGCAGATAATTATCTGTTTCTAGAGATACCCTTCCTACAAGAAACGGCCTCTCGTAATTTTGACAAGGAAAATGATGAGCCTGAGCCTGCTGAGTCCAGTGCACAACCAAAACTGAGAGCAAAAACTAAAAAGGAGTTCAAACACCAAATGAATACCAACGTCACAAGAAAAATCAAACAGTTATATATAGCAGGGTGTAATGTGGTAAGAAGCATGAAGCAATAATTTGGAGACCATCTTGACGAGCCCAAAGAAAAAAGCACACTGGTGACACCGAATAGTTTAGCAAGGAGCAAGGAAAATCAAGAGGGCCATGTCATTCACCGAGGTACACCTTGGCTTGCGTCGACCGGGAAAGAGCAAAGTTGACAAAGAAAAAGAAGACAAAGAGGGGCCCGTTAGAAGCTGTCTGAGTTCAAGAAAGAAAGATGTTGGAAACGGATGCCATGCTCTGTGTTTAGATGAAATTTTCACTATGATGTAATATGCCTTTTTGAACTTAACCCTTTAAATACATGTAATTTATTTCCTGAGTGCATTTTTATAACTGGACTATTTAGTTTTAGATTAGTTATAGTAATTGCGAATGAAGGCCATAGCTCATAGCACACTTAACATTGCCACTGCATGGATTACAATTACACACATAAAATGAATATCTGATCACATGCTTTTGATTACATTGCTTCTTTTTAATTCTGTTGTTGTGGTTTGTAATCAATAATGCTGTACCTTTACCAAGCATGATGATAAGGTATCGCATCATTTAGGTGAAATTATATAGTAAGTCTCGTGCCTGCAATCACTTGATTGTTCTGTAGGACTTTTCACCACTGCTATCATTATGTATTCTTCTGAGTCATGAGAAATTTGGTTTTTGAAAAATAGTTTTTGAACTGAATCAGACCATTTTCAACTGAAGGTCATGCATGGACTGACATTTCAATTAAATTGGTGTAAAGACTTTTCTATTTCAAAATGATTACAGCATTACAGTAGTTTTGAAAGTTGTTTTTTTTTTATAGAGTATATCCTGATTCGACTCATATGCAGTTTTAAGTTTTGTCTTTTTTTTTTTTACAATTTTTAAAGTCTTCAATTCTCAAGATAGTAAACATATACATGTAAGTACCTAAAAGTGACAAATCCACATCTCATCTTGTCCATCTGAATAATTTGTGGATCTTTGTGGTAACAATGACAGCTAAATATATAATTTCAAGTAGCACAGATGGTGATTCAAAATTGAGTAGAAGCAATCAGCTGCAAACATGTGTTACAATGCACAAAATTGACTACACTTTTGCCATATATTCCAATTTTTATTCTCCTATATTAAATTGTAACTTTCCAACCCTTTTGGGAGGCATGTAGTAGAAAACACTATATGTATGCGGAAGCCAGGCTGAACTGATCAGAAGTTAATCAAAGAACATCAATCTGTTTGTATATTGTGAAATGGTCTGTATTGTAAATCTTAGCGTGGAAGGTCTTGTTTGCTGAATCAGACTCTAGATATTTTATTTTAAAAGCCGTTTCTTATTCAATATTAACCTGTTGAAGAGCTAATACTGTTACGAGTTTTAACTCGTGTTGGGGTCTATTGGGATAATGGATGTTATAGAACACCGCATTTAGTTACACATTTTAACATACATTGAGTTTGTTAAAACTCGTAAATTGTCTCACCGAGGTTTCATAATAAAATGTGGTA
>JZLH01S0134259.1:41515-52295 GCA_001188425.1 Eucidaris tribuloides
ACAAACAAACAAACAAACAAACAAAAACTCACAGAAACATGCTATAATTTGAAATATGTATTCTTTGTCAGATATTTTCTCATATGTGTAATTACCTGCTTTGTTTTTGTTTACTTTCATTATAAATATGTGTGTTTTTGTGTCTGTTTTGTCGTATCTACTATATGTAAAAGTAATTTTTGTTGTACGTACATAAATACATAATCATTAATCATTTAGCTTGCCTATGTAATATACACATACATTATAAACATTAATAATAACATAATAATAATATAATATAATATACATTATAAACTGATGCTTTCAGCCCTTGCTGCTTGTCAGTGTATCCTATATACCAAATTAAAAAAAAAAAAAATGTATGTGTATGTATGCATGTGGGTTTGGTATGGGTGTTGGGTGTTGTGTGTTGTGTGCATGTTTGTACTAAATACCAGCATGAATGCCCCATTTTTTTTGCTTAATGCAACCTGTATTACTAAGAAAGTTTGAACTTCTAAACTTTGAAATGGTAAATACAGTGGACTCTCATTATAAGGAACTCCGAGGTATCAACATTTTGTTAAAAATAGTACAATTTTCCAGTTTCAAAATTAAAATTATCTTCACATTGTTTTTTGCTACCCTAATAATTTTGATGTAACAAATTGTCCTGGAGCCAAGGAGTTGGTTATAATGAGAGTCTTCTGTATGAATATGCCAACAGTTTTGTGTAAAAAAAATGTGTGTGTGCATGCATCAAGTGGGGAGAATAGTGTGATTTTTCACTGTGAAACTGGAGAGAGACGAAACCAGGGAGTGCCATGATTTAATAGAATCAAAAGGGTTAGAATGATGCAAATACGCTACAGTCTATATGGAGTAAGGGAAACATTTTCACAGTCGGGGACTTGTGTTTGTTGCGTGCGGTTACAGACAGTGGTACTGGGGAGAAAACATTTTACACACCTCCCCAATTCTTATGTAAGTCAAAAATCACTTTTTTATCAGCTAAACTGTATTACATGTTCAGTGCACTCTTGTTATAAAGAAGTCCTTGGGACCCATGAAATTGTTTCTTTATAACGAAATTTCTTTATATCAGGGTTGCAAAAACAAAAAAATACAAAGGGAATCGAAGATATGGGACCAGAGATTTTACTTCTTTGTAATGAAATTTTGTTATATCAGAGTTCTTTATAACGAGAGTGCACTGTATTAATAACTTTTCAGGTTAAACGGTAAATTTAGCAAAGTCTTAAAAAGGAAAATATAGCTATGAACAGAAATTTCCCTGGTTACAATGTATATACATGTACAAGTCTGTGTGTGTGTGTGTGTGTGTACATGTGTGTATGTGTGTGTGTGTGTGTGTGTGTGTGTGTGTGTGTGTGTGTGTGTGTGTGTGTACGTGTGTGTGTGTGTGTGTGTTAAGAAAATTTGAGATTGATACGAAGTCTTAATTCTTGAGTATAAAAATACTAGTATTTAGTATTTTCAAGGGGATGTGTCCACAGAAAACACTTGCATGAAGGTCTTTCCAAAATGTGATGATTTAATCAAGTCAATTACATGTATTGGTTCAAATCTCGAGACACATAAAAAGGCATCAATGACCACGTTTTTCACATACACTTTTACCTTTTTATTTTTCTTCAAAATGAAGTATGTTACATATCATGTGCCCAGCAGAAAAATATTAATGATATACACAGTTTATATCCAGTTGAGCACACAATTTATAGTAAACTCTATATACACAAATTCTATTGAACAATATACACAAATACAATATTTCTGTACAACCTACAAAGTAAACATGCAAATTACATCAGATGAGGGATTTAATTTAGATATTGTGGAACCCGGGGGTCTGGATTTCTGGTGATAAAGTAGTGCTATTTTTCTTTCTTTTTTTAAATTTTGTAATGCATCTGTTGGGATCTACAAAAAGTGATACTGTATATTATTCAGAAACTTGATGTCATATGCAATGTCAATAGAGGCATTTTCATCATACCCAACCCCGATCCCCATTGCTCATTAAATTCATACTTTGTTGTATTACACAGATCATTTCCATGATTTCTCATTTAACCTGCTACATTATTCAAACTTACTGGAATTGCATGTACATGGTGAATTAAAATGATCGACCGTAGAAATGGCACAGAAGGTAAAATCATGTACTTCTGTGGTACATGTAATATACTTACAAATTTGTTATTGTAAAATTCCCTAAAATATAATGCAGTAGTGTTTACTACATTTCAACTTTTTGCCTTTTCTCATGAACCACCATTTATTTATATTTTTACAGAAAATTCCTTTAAAATAAGTTTGACTGCAACCACTGCTTGAATTGTCCACTATATTAAATTGGAAATCTGGCTGAGATAAAAATGAGAGTAGTTGATGAGTCCTATCCACTTAAGATTTATAGTGCTTTAACTTTTCAATGGCAAACAGCAGAACATATTCCCAGAAACCCTTCCCACATATTTTACTACAATGTGCGCTACATAGCATATTTTGTGGTGTTGATCATGAAGTGAAAAATTACAAACTCACTGAAACGATGACTTCACAAATAAAGCAATTATTCTTGCACAGTTGTATGATGTATAAACCTGCTAATCATGGCAATAATATAAGTTTGATTCATTGTGTTGATGAGGAAGTGACCAAGAAATTAAAACAAAATATGCATAAAGATAATTCACAGTAATAATCTTACTTAATTAATTTACACCGGGTGATATATAAAGGACAGGGTTCCCACAGAAATTTGAAAACAGATTTCCATGACTTTTCCATGACTTTTCACAAATTTTCCAAATTCCCTGACTTTTCCCTGACTTTCCATGACCACAAATTTTTCCAGGATTTTCCATGACTGTGGGAACCCTGAAAGGACCTTATTGGAAATGAGCTAATAGGGCTTTATGGGCTATTGGTGGTTTTCACCTTAAGAAAAAATTAATTAAGCCAATCAACTAGAAATCCTGCAACTCTAAACACTAACAGAAAGACCTGATCACAAGACCAATTTTTCCATTTTCCACTGCCATCACAGCAAAATACATTGACCCCACCCCCCCCCCCCGGTCGCAAAACTGGCTTTTAGTAAAATGAAGAAGCAAGCACAATACATCTTTTTTTCTTCCAGTATACAAAGTCATACATGTTGAACCTCTGAACATCTTTGAATAATCTCAAAGACAGTCGTTTCTTGAATACAGAAGTTTTTTTTAAAAGTGTATAACGCCACACAAATAAATTTTGGCCAAGTGGATATCTCACATGATCACATTTATCTTCCGACAACTTAGAGCTCGTATGCTGACATCAGCAAGCTATTTTCACACAATCTATTAGTGCAGAAGTGTGACGGCGCTCTGATTCAGAAATATATGTGGACAATGGCAGAACTGAGTGCAGCGCATCGCAGCTGGTTGTTTCTACCAATAGGAGACCTGCAGTTGCACTGAATTATGGTTTGGCTATTGTACCCACATATTTCCAAACCAATTTTGACACCATCACTCCTACACTCTATTTTGACACTGACAGGGCAGTGTGGGATGCCCTATTATTCAAATTAGTCCAGAGATGGAGTCGAGGCCGGCCTCAAGGCCAGATAATGCCGGCCTTGACCTTGAACCGAGTCTGGTACACACGTCTGTGGGAAACAATATTTTTCCAGTGGCCTCGTGACTCGGAACTGTTGGCCTCGACACCATTCCTACAAATTACGGTTGGCAATTTCGTAAATTTAGCCACCCTAGAACACTTCCTTTGTAATTTGAAAAAAAATACAAAAGAATTGAGAAACTTAAACATTTTTTCTTCCTCCATGGCCGCAAATTTGTGTGGCATCTGAGATGGTGAGATACTTCTTATGATGTTTCTTCCATTTGTTTGTTTGTTTTGTCCTTTTTAGTTGTTATATATTTTTTTTTACAGAAGTCACACTTTTACCTTTACAAATGCATCTTGTGCACTCTTTATCAAAATTGTTATTTTGGGTCAGAATTCTTCATCTTCCTTCACACTGCCCCCCCCCCCCAAACAAAAAATGTTTATAAACACCTCTTATGCCTGAGGTCATCTTACAATCACTGAATGATGCTGAGTTCCTCTTGGTCCTGTTTATGACTGATACCACTCAACACCTTGGACAGGAAGGAGTTAAAATCAGTCCTGATCTGGTCTGAATCATCCTCCAGGTTAGTTTGGACGTGGCTGACCTTTGACATTTTGGATGCTAGAAAAGAGAAAAGAAGGAAAAGTACTGGTAACAACACATTGGAATGATCATATTTCAATACACTCGGCTGATTTCTTTTAATGTGGACTCTTTTGACATCACGCAAATAAAGGTCATAATCTTTAAGCTGTAGTGACTTTAATACTATACTTTGGTTGCAGGGTAAAATGGGGGCAATTAGATATAGATAAACAAATAAATAGATAAATATATCTAGATAAACAATTGCATTAATTGACTATAGTTAAATAAATACATAGAAATTATCATTATCAAAAATTATTCAGATGATATTCCTCTCTTACTTGATGGGGATGAAATTTAACTTTCATATTTAAATGGCAAATTGCACATGGATTGAAGATCATTATTGTTCTATTTAGAAGGCAGACAGCAGTATTTAAACTTGTACAAGGGAGACATGGGGTCACTGTTGAAACACACAGGGTTAAAACTAAGAAGATTCAAAAACTTTGAATATATCTTCATTGCCAATCTCCTTCCCGGTGTATGTTTAATGACTGAAGTACTTACATATTTGAGCCCTGACTGCTTCTGATGTGTTGGGTCTATGATGCCCAAAGATAACACACTGGGAATCCTTCAGTCCTTGCTGTGTCACAAAGTGAGTGTACCTGTGTGAATAGAATACAATGGAAATGAGGTTGCTGCATATCATCATGCAATCACACCATGTTGCTAAATACTTTGAGGGTGATTGGTCATACAACAGTGAGGAAATGGACAATTGGTAACAAAATTTAATACAATAAATACACTCATGCTCATAATTATGGAATATTTTAGAGACATTTTAGAAGTTGCCATTTTTCCGTGAACAGTACATCTGGGATTAATATTTGCTCACCACTGGTGTAACAATTATAAGTATTTTAGGAATGCTGAGCATTTTGTAGCGTCCGACTCAACGCTAAAACCTGTGTTTAAAAATGGCAGTATTCAGAGTTGTTGTTGAGTCACGTGGTGGTTACGTGCGTTATTAGACTAGTAATAGACTATTCTGATGTTAATTCAATGATAATTGACATTAGATCAAAATTTATCAGTTTTTTGTGTTGTCTTTTAAATTACTTAATTTAACTTAATTTAATACCTTTTTCATGTTTTTTGGTGGATTTAAAAAAATATATAATTGTTATTGCACTCAAATGTATTTTAGTTTTATAGTCATCTCATGAAATCCAAAAATTGCTTCACATACTGCATTTTTGTGAAATAAACACTTATCTTCAAAATTTTGGACGATATAGGAGAAAGAACTTAATTATCAACAAAATATTCCATAATAATGAGCAGGAGTAATATATAGTTATGCAATACAGGCACTCTCGTTATATAAGAACACTGATATAACAAATTTCATTATAAAAGTAAATCTCTGGTCCCATATCTTGGATGTTTCCTTTGTTTCTATTGTTTTTGTAACCCGCTGCATATAAGAAATTTCGTTAAATAAAGAAACAATTTCATGGGTCCAAGACTTCTTGATAACGAGAGTGCATTGTATCAAAGTTAAAGTAGCATAATCCTCTAAGAGTCTAGCACTGAATCAAATCGGCAATGAAATTGTTACATCCATTAGTGCTGATATTTTGATCTCAATGAATAAATGCTCTCTAACAAAAAATATTCCAACCTATGTACACATTGTTTCTTGAAAGGATGGGGGGGGGGGGGTTAGGACATACAGCACATAAAAAAGGCATAATTGTACAATTATTTTACTTCACATTCTTAGTGATGACTTTAAAATAAATAATTTACTTTCCCCTCGGCACTAAGGGTTAGTGTGACAAAAAGAACATACTGGTTGATGTTGCACTGTAAATTAGATATGGTACTTTTCTCTGATAAGCTTCTGTGACAAATTGTTACCAGTAATCAATCATTTTTAAAGTGTGATTAAAAGTGAATAATTTGATATTTTTTCCACAGGCTGGAATCCAGTTGCAAGAGCTCACATCAAGTTTTAGGTTTAAGCTAAAGTGGGCTGAATATATTCTTACCATGTCTCCAGTTCTCTCTCATGGCTTGCTTGGTCGGGATTATAAACAATGACAACACCACTGACATCCTTCATGAAGGCTGGCCAACATTCATCAAATCTATGAACAAAAATATAGAAGAAAATTACTTAAGGCAACAAAGAAATCATCAGCCATATTAAATCTCAGATATGACAAACTTTCTTCCACAGAGCACCATAGTGTTGCACGACTAAGTCGCCAAAAGTCGGAGTCGCGACTATCTTCAAGGAGTCGTGACTCTGACTTTAGGAATGCAAGAGTCGACTCTCTGGATCACTGTGAAAACATCGATGACAATCAACATCGCAGTCTTTTCATTTCATTGTTACATAAAATCATGGCCAGTTCAGTTCAAGTAGAGACATATACGGGGTATACATTCAGGTTGTAGAACTGAAATCATTGAAGGAGGACACTGAACAGTCACTGTATAGGCTGTAGTATGATTCTTTTTACCTATTGATCATGCCGACAGACCCAAACGCTGAGAGTCGCCAAATAGTCGGAGTCGCGACTTTTGATGGGCGACTAGTCGACTCCAAAAAATCCTGGAGTCGTGCAACACTAGAGCACCACTACATTATGAATTTCAAGCAATCACAACTCTGAAGAAACAAGCATACAGGGAGCTCTCTTTAATCAATCAGAAACAAGAATTTAAACATGTGCAATGTCAATTACAAAATACCCACCTTTGGGCTGATTCAGAGACTTTTGCTTCATGTAATTGCAGTTGAAAGGACAGAGTGGAGTTGTATGATGACATAAAGGGAGGCAATTTTGTTTTTATTTGCCTGCATTGGTAACCTTTTTCCACTGATTATACCACAAGGTTATGAACATTCATGTTGCCAGTAAAACAGGTGAACCACGTAAACATAAAATGAAATAAAACTCCTCATATATGTTCATTTTTTTTTACTCCCACAGGGCTGGTGGGTGGGATAACTTGGATTGGGGAGGGGATAGTTGGTTGGGGAGGAATAGGGTCGACTGGGTTATATCAACCAATTTAAACAATTCGTAATATAAATATTTAATCATCACCGACTATGTTCATTTCAGGGTTGTAACATTTTCAAGCCTTGTGTTTTGCAAAGTCCCTATTTCCAATATTATTATAATGAATGATTACTCTACTATCCTGTATATACTTAATTGATAATCCTAACAATATTATAACCTATTGTATTATTACTGTATATTGCCTATTTGTTAATAGTATATTGGTTTTTTATGATATTTGGAAATAAATTCAATTCCATAAGAATGTCTCTTTATCTTTCAATAAGAAAGATAAAGAAAAAAATTGTCTTTTTTTTTAATACGGTATGTGACCAACTGACCATCACGCTTTTTTTTTAAACAAATAATATGAATGTATAAACAGGTATTTGCCTTGGGAATGCAAAACATGTCCAAAACATAAAGCACATTTAGAAACAAAACTTCTATTGTGGATATTTGTAAATTGTCAGATAAATGTCATTACCGAGCTTTGATGTACTTACTTTTGATCTCCACTGCAATCCCATAGTTCTATTTCAGCTGTTAATGACCGGCTTCCTACAGACAAAGAGTTGCTTTCAAATTCAAGGATTCTGTACGAAGTGAGACAGGTAAAATAGACGGTTGGTAAATGTTAATGGCCATCAATTACATCGCTAAGCTGATTACCAATCATCATAGTTTGCTATCTTGTTAGTATATGAAAACATATAGCCTACAATTTTCTCAGAGTATAGAAAACAAATTGAGTTTTTACACAGAGATTTCTTTCAAATATAAGCAAGTAGACTGAAGTATAGGGTAGTAAGGAGACATATTTAGATACATTGATCTACAAGCAACATTAGCACATGCTTTTATGTACACGTTTTATACACACACACACACACACACACACACACACACACAAATACACACATCACACATACACACACCTTTTCTCCACATATTCCCTTTCTTGTTAGTTGTATGGGTGCAATAAAAGTGCAAATAAAAGTAGCAAAATACACTTTACGCACCTGATGTACACAACAAATTTGACCTGCATTATTTTTTTATCAACCTCTTTTCTAGACCCCAATTTCTGGTATTTCCACTGTGCCCTGTTAACATATTTCATACCTGACACCTTGAGTTGGATGATATTCTCCTCCCGATATCTCAGTTGCATCGGCCAAAAAGTTGGATAAAACACTTTTTCCACACTGTAATTGGGAGTAAACAGATTTCAATTACTGTAAAACGTGAATATATGAAAGCTCATAAAAAAACTATGGATTGTTAGCGCACATACAGAAACATCATTATTACACAGGCAAATAAATGAATCGTGTCATTTACAGTTTGCATCAAAATAATTCTCACAGTTCTTTTTGTTTGTCTTATTCAACAAATCTGTAGAGTCTACTTGTCAGATAGGTGTGCTTCATTCACCAATTTAATACACCGTCTTTTAAAATCATGGATTATAATGTCAAGCTGTAGTGGAACAGCAGGTTATTGATTCATGTCTTTCTGGCTGCATTGATCACAAAGCTCACTTCCTCTCCCAAGACCCCACTTTTTTTTTTAAATATTTGATATTACATTTATGAAATTATCAAATAAAATATTAAAAATGTATAAACAGGAAGAGCTAAATATAATATTTGAATGTAATTTTTGTGTTTACGATTGTTTTGGCCTTCATGGCTGGACAAATTATATTTGATAATTTCCCCATAGCTTTTGTGCACTAATCAGCCATCTTTGGAAAGTATTATGAATTCCAATATCAATTCACATAGACATGCCTCCTCATTTGTTGAAAATCTGGATGAGAATTTTTAACTTAAATTACGTAGCCTAAGGCTAAATTACACTTATCACGCAACAGGTCTCTAATACCATTACCAGATATACAACTTTTCCTGGCAATTTAAATTTATTCTATTTTCATTTATTTATTTCTTTATTTCTGGCAGTTTAAATGTAAACATTGTAAAAATTGCCAACAATTTTATTCAGGCATGCAGAAAATAGTTTTAGTTATTTAGACTGACAGTACAATTACATTCAAAAATATTGTCTTCCAACTCAGTGCAGTTTTTCAGTGCATTCAAACAGCCAATATAATGTATTGGACAAAACACTACGGGTGCAGGGGTCACATTTTTCGTTTTTTTTTAAACTAGCCAGACGGACTAATTAACATAAATTTTGGGTAGTCCGCCAGAATTCTGTCTAGGCCCCCCCCCCCCCTCAAATTGTTTTGTGCGACATTAAAGAAATATTTTCGCTAGCCATGCAGACTAATTAGTTTAGATTCTGGCTAGTCCGCCATGATTTTACTAGCCATTGGCATTGGCTAGTGGGCTTCTGTTAACCATGAACTCTGGGGGTGGCAATTTTACCTGTTATTTTGTTATCAATTCAAGACAAGTAACGCCTAAAGATGAAATTTTTACTCCATGTTGTCTCATTGCACAGTCAGTAGGTATGAATTATGTGTGACCCAATGCACACATTTTTTAATTTTTTAACTGTACATAAAAAACAGGATTAAACACCAGTGTTGGGTGTCTCGAGACTGTGTCTGTGTCTCGCGAGTCGTGTCTCCTCCTGGTCTCGGACAGATCTCGGTCTCGTACGCCAAGACATCGATGAGACACTAAAAAATAGCTAAATTTTGATGAGTCACTCTCAGATTCTCACTGCTTTCCGCCCGACCTACAGCATGAAATGCACTTTAATTTAATGAGTACAACTAAGAGTAAGATCTAACGTCCGTTAAGGTATTGTCGCCACTTTGTGTGAATATTTTGTGTTACCTTCTATTATATTGACTTCAGCCTAGAAATATGAGTCCTAGTTGTAATCCTTGATATTTTTTCTTCCTAATCCACCTTAATTTATATCTCCTGGAAGTCGAAAATATTTCCAAAACATTGTTTTATGTCTTGCCTCCGTTACTGGCAAAATGTTTGCTTCGGTATCGTTAATCGCCGACGCGTGTTATGTCAATGCAACTAGCGTACGGGACTGTGCGGTGCGAACGCTGTACAAACCCCACACCTACTGTGTATGTGGTCCTAAGCAGAGCTATATGGACCACATACGCCCTCTACTGGAAAAAACGAGTTTGCAGTGTGAATTGAATGCAAGAGCAACTTTATAAAATTGCATTTGCAAACTTTAAATGCTGGACCCACATGCTTAGAAAAATTAAAACAGACTTCTGAAATGTTGAGTCCTTAATTTTCATAACATATAATGTTTAACAGATTATAGACTAGCCATATCAAAACAATATTTCAGTAGAGTATTGTAAAAGGCTGAATTTCAGAGCAATTTTCTGTGCCAAACCTGCATAAGCTAGGCCATCCATTACTTTGTACACAAAAGTATGGAGCTATCCCCATGTGTGTACAAACCCTACGGCAAAAATTGTTATGCGCATAACACATAATAGCCATTGCGCAATCGATCGATC
>JZLH01S0134259.1:72237-86627 GCA_001188425.1 Eucidaris tribuloides
AAAAAAACAAACCATAGGTCTAAAATTTTGTGTTCAGTCAACTTATACTGAATTTCATCTTTTATTCTGTTCATTGTACTTAATTTCATGACTCTGTTAAGTCATAAATCACACCTCACAACCCCAGAATCAAAATAACAAACTTCCAATGCAATAAAAGTCCTTATTGCCTAAAATTATTGAGACATCATTTTTATTGTTTTTTTTTTAATATTATTTGATTTTGGGCAAGTAATTTTTTCATGCGGGCAAGTAAAAATCTGAAAGTGATAATTTCACTTGCCCAAAGGGCAAGTATGAAAAAATGTTAGTGTGGAGCCGTGCTGTATGGCATCTGCAATTGCAGTAACCATCCTGACTATACATGTACATGTATAACCTTGTGGTCATCAATGACATTTTGTTTACATGTATTTGTTTCTGTAATAATTTTATTTGACTTTATACAGAGTAAATATAATAACAGGGTTGTCACTACATGTACATGTACAGGCCAATTTTAGTTTTGGGCGGATGTGGCAATGCAACAATGTTTATATAGAGAAGAAAAAAAACAAGTGTTGTGGGAAAGAGATAGTGAGATGACTATTTAAACAACAAACAGGGTTTGTTGACATAATTTTTTTCCTTGTCAAATTTCCTTGCCATTTTGACTGAAAAAAAAATAGCCTACATTTAGTGGCAGTGATTCACAAGTGCAAGAACTAAACATCTCTGACCCCGGGGGGTACACAAGTATATTGGCTAAACGGAGTTGTGCCGCTCGGAAGGGTGACTTTTTCAAGAAAAATCCTTTGACATGGGTCCCCTTTTCATCAAAAAAGTTCCTTAGACATGGGTCCCATTTTTCAAATTTTTGGCACGCTTTGCGCACATTCTGCACAAACACTCACAATTTTCAAATTTTCGTCATGCTTTGCGTGCAGACATATGCTATTTTTGGCACGCTTCACGTGCCAAAAATTGTTGAAACCCTTAGAAATGGGTCCATTTTTTCACAAAAAAAGTCCTTAGACATGGGTGCCTATTTACAAAATTACAGTAAAGGACCCTTAGATGTGGGTATGGGTTCGGAGTTCTCAGCGGCACACCCCCGTCTGACTATAATCTGAGTACCCCCCCCCCCAAGTAAAAATAATGAAATACATGTAGATCTCACCCCAACTGAAGTTGAACCACAGCTCTATAAGGTAAACTTGAGACTACATGTACGGCTTAGACCAGACTTACCAATAGACTCACAATATAGGGTCTCGGGCTCTCTTCTGTTTAGTTAGGTCTGAAACATGCAAGATGTATGAATGTACACAAGTTACATTGAATTGACATTTGGAGAAGTAAAACGTCTCAAGAACCAAACAGGTTGAAACATATACCAATGTATACTGGCTGGAGTGTACATATACAATGTATCTCCTGGCTGGAAGGATTTGTTTTGAATTTGGTTACTGGTGGACAAGTTTTCATTTACCAGTATTGAATTTCTGTGGTGCCCGGATAGAAATTGATTCCATACAAAAACTACCAAATTCACCTGTCACGATGAGTACTGATGGTGATTACTTAAAAAGTAATAAACATTTGACCATGAAATTTGGATGGCCAAAGCCTTGAACAGAGTACTTGATTTTAGAGCAGATTGATCCCATAGTAAGGACTGTTTCCAATCTTGCGATTTGCCTTTAGGCGATTTTCACAAAGTTTCCTTTCATGAAAGCCCATGCATTCAACAACTCTACCAATTACATGTGACCTGTTACCACAAAACAAACCATACATATAACTTATAAGTTTCAATGGTGTAAATGCGTAAAATACATGTCGTCATGCAGCTAAACTAAAACTATGCCTCGTGTAACAAATCCATACTGATTTTAACTGATGGTTTGATTTGACAAGCAGGCTTGTGCAGAATTAAGGTAAAATTTTGTGTGAAGTCCTCTTTTAATCAATAAATTGCACATTTTACAGCCTCCTGTTAGAATAAACTTTTAATGCCATAAATATTAAAATGAGTAAGAAGTAATCTGTTTTTTGTTATTTTCAGGCAAGCACATGTTTTCTTTGGGCCTTGTAAAAATCTGAAAGTGATAACTTGCTCAAAGTAAATTTATGAAAAAGTAGAGCCTTGCCTTAACATTACTCTGTATTTTGTTCATTCCTCTATCTCTACAGACCAGGGGTCCTGGCTATGACATGAATGTTTTACCAGCCTGGGAACAAGGCTACACAGGAAAAGGCGTGGTGGTGTCGATTCTGGACGATGGTATTGAACGAGACCATCCGACCTGGTAGCAAATTACGTAAGTCACTTGATTAATATGTACATGCTGTGATGTATCCGAGACCGCCTCAAGGCCAATTTCGTTACGGCCTCGGTCTCAGTTTCGGTCCAAGTCACCTGTACAAACCCTATGGAAAAGTTTTATTTGGGGCGGACTCGGTTTCAGAACCTACTGTCTCGGATACAACTTTTCCACTCTGTACATGGTTTATGTGTCAAAACTTCTGTTTAATGTTTTACCTGCAGTAAAGTAAAAGACAGAGAGATAGTTGACATTTATCAGTTCAAATCTTGTTCTAAATTGCAAATACAATTGCAGATTTGTGTGTTAACCTTGAACATTTGGTCAGCTGGACTGGGAGAAGTCAAAAATGCCTCAAGAACCAAACAAGTTGACTAGAGTGTATGTTCAAGCTGAAAGGATTTGTCTTGAATTTGTTTACTTGAAGAGAAAGAAACATTAACTTACCAGTAGTATATTGATTTTAATCTCTGGCCCTGATAGAAATTGATCGAAAAATTGATCCTCTAGAAATCTACACACACACACAACAAAAAAAAAAATATAGAAATAAAAAGTAGCCAGCCAAATTTTTTAAATAATCT
Organism: Eucidaris tribuloides; assembly: GCA_001188425.1. Lineage (NCBI taxonomy): Eukaryota > Metazoa > Echinodermata > Echinoidea > Cidaroida > Cidaridae > Eucidaris > Eucidaris tribuloides. The sequence goes on from JZLH01S0134259.1 coordinate 75,128, forward strand.
CAAAAAGTAGTCCCCAAAATGATCATATTTGTTTATGTGGCTGTAAGGGCATGAGTGATGTTTTGCTCTGCTGCTGGAGGAGTACCAATGAGGTTCCCTGCCTAGACAGGCGTCATTACCACCCAAACACCAAGGAAGCCTGATAGCCAGAATATTAAATCTAGGTTCCAATCCACATAAGTCATTAGAATTGTGTGAATAAATAATTCATTATTTATTAATATTGGAAAACATTCAAAAAAAATATTTATTCACATAACTAGATATTTACATAATTTTTTTGACTACCACACTAATATGTTTTCTTGTAATTTTACTGAGAGGGTTTAAAGCAGAGCTTTCATTTTGTCTACCTACACGTAACTTGACATTTAACGGTACATTTGATGGAACAGATCAAGTTTAAGTCATTACCAGCATGACACAGGATTAATTACACCCTATTAACGTGCAGAAATCAGTAAAGCCGGATCAGTGGTGACATTTAAATGCACACCAGGCAGTGATACATAACAAGGCTAATTGGCCAATCAGGTTTTCAGGTAGCTAAATCTGATATTATCTGTGCTCAACATTTCTTGGCCTGTGGTAGATTGATTTGGCTTCTCAGGATTAATCCAATAATCCTATGGGAGGATACGCCATATCTGCTGCCCACTTAATGTTGCATTCTGGGATGACATTGGCCGCCCACCTGGAAGATGTTTAGAGATTGTTTTGATAAAATCAACTGAGATCAGAATACTCTTCTTAATATTATAAAACAATTATTTATTCATAATAAAAGTAATGAAATAAAATAAACCATGATAACTCAGAGTCATGAATCTTCCTTGTAGCCAACACAAAGTTCTAATTGTTTTATCTACAAAACAGCATTTGTCTTTCAGTTTCATGTACAAGCTTTTATACTACAGGTACAGATTCATACTTTGAATAATTTACCATTTATCAATTTTAGATTACCTCTGTAAAACTCTATACATTGTTAGCCTTCATATGGCATGAGCCCCTTCAATTATATAATCAGCTGCTCCAGGGTGATTCACTGTAAAGTAAACAAGTAAGAAACAAAATGTCAGCCATCTTACACTGTACATCTGCTAAAAGGAGAATAAACAACAGGCGTGAAATTTGAATTTACATTATTGTGAGAAAACATGACAATTTAAGTAAGGTTTGTTACTCCCCCACACTCCCACCCACTACATACAGCGTAAGAAATAATTCATTAAATAAAGTAGTCTGACTACAATTATTCTGATCCTGTGTGTGTTGTGACTTGATGTGCTGCCACATATTCTACTCTGGTTGTTTTTGGTGGATTACTAAAGTGCAAGATCAGTAATGTCGCATACATTTGTGCAAACAAAAACAGTTTGTTTATCAGACAATTCCCATGATTCATAACACTCAGGTTGGGATCACTTCATATGGTAAAGTATGAAACATCATATTTCACTCATATAATGCAATCAATACTTTGGTAGTCATGGGTGGGGGGGGGGGGTAATTTTTGCAAAGCTAGTGATTATCTAATAAAGACACAGGCTAACATTGTGGAGCTTCAAATTAAAAAAATGCCAAACTTTGCTATCTGAGCTACATAGTAGTGTTCAAATGGACAAATAAACACCCTAGAAATAAAAAAAAAAAAAAAAACCTTTAGGAAATTTATGCTGCCACTGGCAAGATATGAATGAATAAACAATTAGAACTCGGGCTGAGTACAAAATAGCCTAGATATAGGCCTACATACAGTAAGTCTGTGGGAGGAAATGGGTAGGCGAATCCGGTCAACTTACGATTTTCATTTGTTTAAAGCACTAAATAATCATTTTGAAATACAATTTTTTCAGGGCTTCATTTTTTGGACCTTATCGAAGACACTTGGGGCATGGAGGAGTATGTACCTCACATTTTTTAAAACTGTGGTCATTGTTAGTCTGTGGCTTTAGATACATGTATATATGAATTAGTTTTGAATCATGAGCAGACCTCCAAAGGAAAAAGTAACGAAAGTCAATTGTACCTACCCGCTACATGTATTTTTTATTTTTTTTGTACCAGTCCGGTAGTATTCTTGCACAGCTTTAATTATTTTGTTCACTGAAAACCAGCTGAAAAAATGAAATAACAATTGCAGTTAGTATGAATTTATTCATGTAACTGTTGGTACCTGCATAAATGCGAAATGATTTTAAAGGAAGACATAGAAGAACCATAAATATGACGATATAACATATCTACAGAGAGCTTATAGCCGTTACAATGAACTTAGAATGTCATTCAAGCCAATATAACCCTTCCATAAAAGCGAAATTAAGGAGTGAAAACATCACCCCAACCTCGGGACCTCGTTTGCCTGTCCGAAAACGGCCTTTGCTGTGACGTAAGAGATGGTGTTCGCTGGACTTGCGGGCAACTTCCGGTAACATAGCTCTATCGTATTGGCGCTGGAAAGACAACCCTGAACTTGTGTTGTTATTCTCCCTTATGAAAATAAAAGATAGGCCTAATACCCCCTTCATCGTTCTGCCAATTTACGTCTCATTATTTCCAACTTAATGTTCTACAATGTTCTTACGAAATTCTATTGTGTGGAGGAAAAAACGCTTTGAAAAGGGGGAAAGCGACCGACCTCCCAAGCGTGTTACTACGGCTGCTATTTATTGCGCCTATCTTGGAGGTCAGTGCTCCGAGTCGGCTGGGCGATTTGCACATTTTGACATTATCAGACGGAGACGTACCTCTTTCCACCATGAAGAATGCACGTTTCGATATTAATTAAAATCATTACAGAATATCATATAATAATAAGCAAAAAATAGACCAATCAGCCTGCCCTGCTAAACTTCGTATCATTTCCAGACGAGCTGGCAATATGAGTCGTGCGCATTCTGCTGGGCTCCGTTACGATTCATGTGCGAGTAATGCTTTGGGGGCGGCTAATAAGGCTCTTTAGCCACGCTGGAGTTAGCTGATCTGCTGCAGCATCGAGCTCCGCCACCAGCGGCCTTTGCCGGACGCGCGGGCTTGTTTCTATCAGATCAATAGCTGGCGGATTTACATTACCTGCGGTGCAGCTTCAACAAAGCCAACCCCAAGTAGTTAGCATCTAAATTAACACGCGCAGTTTGACTTTAGACTCTTTTATGTCAGAGGAAAATTCTACCTCGCGAACATGATTTTACAATTAAGCTAACGTTAGTTTATGTTCTCGAACACATTTCTAAGTTCCAGGGTTTGTAGGGGTTTTTTTCAAGCTTTTCGATGAATAGGGGCCTACAGCTTCTCGCGCACACGGCTTGTGAGTTAAACACGAATTTTCGCGAGATTTCCCCATTTCCGTGCCAATAATGACATGATAATGACATCAGGATATGTTTTACACGGAGAGGACAAATGTTATGTCAGCACATAACAATCTAAAAACAATATTAAGCTGTGTTGAGGAGTATGGAGCGATGACACACACTCTATGACTGTTATGCGTTATCGCAGTCCGTTCGCGTGAAGCTGCGCCTTGTAGCGTATACCCGGCGTGTTGACGTCACACAAAAAGGCCCTTTCCTGTAGCCGGTTGGGAGATGGGAGAGGGCTCAATTTATCGCAATTTTATTATTCATAAACCCGTAAGCCTGACACACTTTCAATAGCGCATGTTAGCTGCATAAAAATGTTTAGATAACTCATTAAAATTATTAAAGTAAACTAAATTTTTGAATTTAATTATCGTCATGAATATCAACTTTAACTTTGCAATATATTTCATTCCTTTATACCCACGTTAAAAAAGCAAAAAGCAATATGCAAAACAAACTGAATGCACATTTTTTTTTTTCTCTGTATTTAATCTATTAAAAGTTATTAGCCTGTACATGCATGTTTAGTGCCACTGTAGGCATTTATTACATGTATATCTTCTTTTTAAAGTTCTTCCATGTTTCCATTAGCGGCAGCATATTGCACTATAGTACAAAATACGCCCTGACAATATAAAAAAAAAGACAGATATACTGACGTAATTTCTGTTCCACGATGACGAGATTTTACCCGAGATAGAACTTAAATAGCCAGTCTAGGAGATGAACATCGTTTAATCTGTTTGTCGTCGTTAGTATATCTCCACTAATGAAGCCCAAAATAACAAGAATCGCTGCATATTGTCTGCAATCCGTAAATGTCAATGTCTGATCTTTGGAAAGATGGAAAAAAAATTGTGAATTTCTTCACCCACTCATAGTACGTAATTGTACCTCAGAACATCTGATCAGCTCGTTATTTGCTGGGAAAAAAATTTGAAGAGACAAGTTTATAAAATGCAATATGTCATGGGCAATAGCTATTGTTTTATTGTACAGAATGTTGATGCCTTGCCATTACTACAATAAACTGTAACAAGTTTATTGTACTCTTGAATACTGCATTGAATACACGCATGCACACTCCACAGGGAGTAAGCAGTCATTTAATAATGGCAATAATACTAGTAATCATTGTGAAATGAACAATCCTCCAAACCACTCCTTCCTTTCATTGCCTGAATACAACACTCATACCAGAATGGTTGAATTCTGTATGTTGATATGTATAGTATTGGATAGACAACTTGAGAGCTCACTTGATTCGATTTATTATGCAGAATAAATGAAATCAGACGAATAGTCCGAGAAAGGTTTTCCTCCCCGTATTGCTGCAACGAATGTGATGGTGGACATGAATACATGTGGTTCAATGTCTGTGTGGGGAAATAGACTAAATAGATTGTGTAAATTTCAGGACCATCTTGGTTTTTTTTCCTTAAAGCCACAGGCTAACATTGACCACAGTTTAAAAAATGTGAGCTGCATAATCCTCCATTTTCCAAGTGTCTTTGATAAGGTCTAAAAATGAAGCCCTGAAAAAAATTGTATTTCAAAAGGATTATTCAATGCTTTTTGAAAAAGTGAAAATCGTAAGTTGACTGGATTCACCTTCCCATTTCCTCCCATAGACTTACTGTGTGTAGATCTATGCTATTTTGTACTCAGCCTGAGTACTAATTGATCATTCATTCATATCTTGCCAGTGGCAGCATAAATTACCAAACTTTTGTATTCTAGGGTATTTATTTGTCCATTCAAACACTACAGCTCAGACAGCAAAGTTTGACAATTTTTTAATTTGAAGCTCCACAATGTTAGCCTGTGTCTTTAAATAATTCAAGATACCGGTAACAAAATGTTACTAAAGTATTATAAATAGCAAATTCAGAGTTTTCTTATTTATTGCTGACTATGCTCTATTTTTTTTGTTGAAACATTCTTTTTCATTTCATAGTATTACAGATCTCTGCCAAATTAGCCAAATTTATCTTGTTCCTGTAGAGTACAGGTACATAGAAAATGACAAGATTGGAAGTCAAGTAGTCCTTAATTTAATAGCATGCAATGCTCCCAGAATTGAGTATACTGATAGTGATACTGTGACAATTTTATAGACAAACTCTGTACTGGCAAACTGATGCTAATGTGTTTCTCCTCAAGTATAAACAAATTCAAGACAAATCCTTCCAGCCTGAATATTCACTCTAGCCTGTGTCACTATTGGTGTATGTTTCAACTAAATTGGTTCTTGAGGCATTTTTTAACCTCTCCCAAACCTGTCTTTGCAATTTAAGGTTTAATATTAACTGTGATATTTATATTTTTCCAGTAATGACCAGTGTGTGGTCTGCTATGACAAGATCCAATCCAGCATGACAGGAATATCTGTCAAATTTAACACCTGACAGATTATGTACATGTGGTTTTATTGCTTTCCTCTCCCTCCTGCTGTGTGTGTGAGATGTATATGGGCTGTGCTGCTGTGGTCTTCTTTTCCGATTCCTTTCTTCTTATTAGAGCTAGACAAATCATTTCTTTAACCTACATGTACCAAAAAGAGAAAGAGAAATTGTATTATTGAAAGAAATCCTCAGTTACTTTAACCCTAACTGCACTTGGGGTAGGCCTGGAAGCCCCCCCCCCCCCCAACGTTTCACGCGATATATCTGCAACACGTAAAGTTCTCGCCGCGATGTTTGGTCAGTTTTTTTCTTTGAATCTCCTGCATCTTTTAAGATCATTTTCATGACGTCCGGGTATGTGGCACCGGAATTACGCATGATTTTGTACGTGCATGTCGCACCAAAAATTGCTCAAAAATGTGATTTCACAATTTCAATACAAATTGTATTTTCAGCCAACAATCATAAATGTATAAATATGTTTGCTATTACTGATTCACATTGATTAATTTTATGCTATTTATGATCGCAACAGTGTCGCCAACAAATTTCCTTGAAAAACCAATAAAAAAAAACAAAAGGTTGAACAAAAAAACTAAACAAGAGAAATTGAAAAAAACAGTAAAATACATAACAGTTTAGATATCATAAAATTTTTGGTGGTACATTTGCTAAAAACACTGCAAAGACTATCTAGACCAAAAATTTGCATATTTGGAGCTTTATTTAGTGGCTTAGAGCAAATGACTGATTTCCCTCATTAATCATGCATGAATTAGCATAATTAATGAAATTTTGTTACTTTAAAAAAAGTAACAATACAATTTTGTAGAGTATGTGGCAGGCGACTTGCGTGCCGATATTCATCACAATTGCGCAATCGATGGCCGAGATCATAAGGGGGGGGGGGCCTCCCAGGCCCCCCCAAAGTATTTTCATGGAGCCAAATAGCCCAGTACAGTAAGGGTTAAGACACAATGCTCACAGAATACTGTTTAAAATATCTGCTATGAAAATTTCATAGTCATACATTTCCTCTTTGTTGTACAATTGTTATAAGAAAATGCTGTGATATGGTGAAAATTGTTGTGTAGCTTACTGTGAGATCAATTCTATCAGGGCTGCAGAGTAATTCAATACTAAAAAATCAATGTTTGTTTCTGCCTATTAAGTAAACAAGATGAAAACAAATCCATCCAGCCTGAATATACACTCTGACCAGGATATGTTTTGGTATATGTTTCAACTCATTGGTTCTTGAGACATTTTTCTTCACCCAATCATGCCACACGTCACATTGTCCCTAAGTTGAGCAAAGATGGACACATAATCATTAAAGGGGATTTCTCAAATTCGGCCCTGATCGTAAAGCATCGGGTCATTCGTGAGAGCATCTTCTGTAGGCATCGTACTTGCTTTAGCTGGTGATTGGCTTTGTTGTTCAAGTTTGGGTCAGCTTCGTGTGAAATTGAAAGTTTCATATTCGTGTGGCCATCATGTGTTAATTTCGGGACAGTGTGACGCCACCCTTATGGTTAACCTGAACATAATACATGTATTTGAAACTAATTTCTTGAAAAGAAAAATGATTATATTGTTAATTTGTGAAATAATAGCATTAATGTGCTACAGGTATTTTTCTATGATAAAAATATGCTTCACAACCATTGTTTACCAGATGAATATTTGGAAAATTATGGAATTACTTGAATTCTATCATCAAACTAAAATCTCCTTTGCAAATATTTAGAATAAATTGATAATATTTCTGTTGTAAAATGACATAAAACAGTTAGTTGAAATGTAAAAAAAAAATGGTTTTGGATCCAGATCCTCATTGCTGGTTAGCTGTTGATCTTTTTTGTATGCACAGCACTAAATCGTGCCCTTGGCTCTAATAAAGTTAAGGTTCAGATTGAAATGGTGAAATACATAGTTACTGGGAATAATAATTTTTTTTTTCATTTTTTGGAAAATTGATTATGTTGGATTATCACTTGTGAGACACATTGTTAAAACCCCCATTCTCTTGAAAATAGAAGACCGAAAGGTAAGAAAAACTGGGTCACACTCACATGATGCAATATTTGAGTGAATGATATGTCTGCTACATTTTCTGTGCAATCAAAACTGAGGATCACATTGATGTTATGCAAGCTCTGTGACTACATGTATTTCTGAAAATAATATTATCAAGGTGCTCTGTACAGTGTATGTCCTTCAGGCTTTCATTGTACAATAATGTTTACTGTGGTTTCCTACTTTCCTCTCATAATTTAAAAAAACACAGAATTTTATTATGTTACCTTGGATTTGTGAAATTGTTTATTATCATTGCATGTTTGATATTATTATTACTGTATTTGTTTTGCTGGTTATATTTTGTTGCTATTTCTTGAATATCGTGTTGCATGCAGTGTACTGTATCTTAGTTTTGTTTTTCTATGTACCCCCTGTTGTAATATTTTTGTCTAGAATGCTGAAGCCAGTTACGATGTGAATGGCCACGATGATGACCCGGAACCAAGATACAACTATAGCAACGAAAACAGGTGCTCCATTTTGGTTTTCTGCTCCCTATTTCTTTTCTCCTCCCATAATTCTACTCCACCTTACTCGCAATAGACCACTTTCATAATTATTCAGATCTATTAATATTTTCCTCTTCAGTCTAATGACGAGCCACAGTATTTCATTTGTTTCTATGAGTACATTTTCCAAAATTAAAATGCAATTTGCATACATTACTTGCTGCTACACTGTATGTCTTGACAAGTTATCAGGTTGTCAAGAGCAACCTCTGTCAAAATTTGCATACATTACCAAAGTGGTCTATTTGCTAGTTCCTTCATTGTGTGTCACCTGATTTTACCTCTGCCACACTAAAGCTTTGATTTTGTTTCAATTCAAATTATCAATTTCATTTTGGGGTATCCTGTCACACTTCATAAGTTTTGGATAAAGACAACAAAATGTGAATAAATTTATAAATATCTTTTTGTGACCACCTTTGAAAAGATTATTAAGTTTATTGAGGTAAAGTCATCTGACATTCAGGTTTTATTTCAGTTTTCCTTACATTCATTGTTAATGTCTACTTATGTGGAAGGCATTTTCCCATCAATGCTTGTAGTAGTTATTAATGCATGCTTTTTTCTTTGTTTTGCTTATTGTTGTTTAACATGTCATCACATTATTGCATACATTTGTCTGTAGTTATCTGCAAATTGTATGTTTATAAGTATATGCATAGGTAGTGCTCCACACTAGCACTTGCCCGCTTGCCCGGGGCAAGTAAAATTCTATGTTGGGCAAGTAAAAAATCAAAATCCTAAAATTTACTTGCCCAATCGGCAAGTAAAATTTTCATCATCAAATTTGAAAAACATGTCCAAAACTCCAACAGCATGTGAACAAAATTTGTGGAAATTATTGCATTCAGTTAAACAAAACAAAACAAAACAAAAAAGTGATCATTTTTGTTCATTGTACTTTCATTTTCTGTGTTTGGTTTGGAAGCTTGAGATTAAAACATCAACTGTGTATCATGTGTCTGTGCAGTATGTAGTATTCCTGTCCTATTTTATGTGTCATTGATGATGATTTGTGCAGAATTGTAGAATTTCATAACTCTTCGAATTCATAAATCATACGATTTGCAACCTCCCAAATTCAAATGACAAACTTCCATGCTAGACTTTGTGGTTAAAATTAGAGAAACAATCATTTTTATGGTATTTATTATTTTGTATTTTCGGGCAAGTAAATTTTTCTTTCGGGCGAGTAAAAATCTGAAAGTGATAATTTTACTTGCTCAAAGGGTAAGTAACAGAAAAAGTTAGTGTGGAGCCCTGGCATAGGTATGTTTTGACAGATTTGTGTGTATGGGAAGGGTGGGGTGCTTATGTGCATGTGTGTGTGTATTCATTTGTATACGTTTATAGTGTTTGTGGTCATACCTCGTTCATTTCATTCCATTCATTTGCCTTGGATAAGTAGGTTTTTATATTTCAAGTTCATATTAATTTTGCAGTGGAGATGTAGCAAATGTTTTTAAAAATACCCCCTTCCAGTATACCTCCAACCCCCCACACTTAGGCCTGATCACAAATCAGTGATACTACATGTACTACATGTAATTGTACAATCATAATTTGTAGGCTGCTTTTTATGATTTTGCATAATTACATTTTATCATTTGAACAATGATTCAAACTGCATCACGTAGATGTATGCACATCTAAACCAGACCTGTTATTTCCTGAAATCATGGTCATTTGTCACTCACTGATGGTCTTTGTTGACCTTTATTATCTCCCAAATACTAATTCCGCTTGAAATCATAGATCATTTTCCCTGACCTACTTGATTCCTTGCTTCATGCTGGCATACCATAGTTGCCATGTCCAGGAGCGTTCACTACATAGTATTAACCTTTCACTCTGATCTGATGAAAGTGGCACAATTATTTGTCTAGCGAATTGTGTGGGTTCTTTGAAGTTGAACATGAACCGACACATTAATTATTACTATATCAGGCATTTTTGGAACTCTGGTGGGCACACATGCAAGGACTTTGGTGTAGAGTGTTAACTCCAAACAGTGTGACGGTATGATTTTAATTTGAAATTTTGTGAAGGTGTCTGAAGTAATGGTCAATGTTATTGTTGAGATTTTAGTGATATTGTGATCACATTAATGAGTAGTTAGTAATGTTAACGTCATCATCGTCATCATCATTATTCTTCTTTTTAGCACTACTTTTATATTATTATCATTATCATTATCATCATCATCATCATTATTATTATCGTCATTATTAGTATCATTGTATATTGGTATTATTATTTGCATTATCACAATTAGTTGTGTGTACATACATGTATAGTAGAATGGACTGTTACACTCAAAGGCAAAATACTACTTTTGGGTTCATACAGTGATAAGACTTTGATAACTCTATAGAATGTTCAGTTCAATATGTTGATTAATAAGTTTTCAATATTAATTGTAACTACTTCATGATTGTTAGTTTGTTTTAGAATTCTGTACACCAGTATATGCAAATTGTTTACCAACCTCAGCTGAAAGAGCATGGAAAAAATAAATAAACATAAATGTACAAATGTAAGTGTAGAATTAGAGTCTAAAACGACAAAGTGTTACTTTCTCATCTAAGTAATATACATGTAGGACTCTGTGTGACAAACCACTTTCATTTTATTGTGAAACCTGTTTTGAAAGTCTCACTTAGATTAGTGGCATTTTAAGAGTAAAAATCGATGAATGCTTTTGCTCTTTCTGAAAGATTAATGCTGTGTTGGTAAGTGGTGCATTGTGCTGGCTACATAACAAGAAGTATCCGTTATTCCCTAATGGCCTTCTGACATTGCCATTATCTGAATTGGATTGGTCGTGTAAATAACACATCGATCCAGGGCAGCTTGGGGTGGAGATGTTCTTGAGCTTGAAGAAAATTGGCTCAAATCCACAGAATCTATATGTGTGTCACTCAAACAAGGACATAAATACAATAGTTTGGAACAATACCAAAATCTATTGAGTTTTGTTGAGAACTGTACGCTAAAACCAGACATAAAAGTCTTTGTGTCTTTGTTACATATTTACTGGTTACAAATTGGGCAGTAGAGGGTACAAATTTCAAGTTATGATGTGATATGTTTTTATAATTCCATATGTCACATAAATAGTATTCTTTCAGTTTTGTGT
>JZLH01S0134260.1:6256-22479 GCA_001188425.1 Eucidaris tribuloides
TTTTTCTTTTGTCTTCTCATCTTTTTTTTTTTCCAAGACGTGTATTTTATTGCAAGTAGTTACATTTTTTCTAATGAACGTAATGAGTCTTTTAATCTGAGGCGCCCACAGCCAAACCACCTAAAAACAGTCCAAAATGTGGCCCGTTAATAAACAAAACAAGCGTTCTTCTTATAGACGTTTTGTATTTACAGATGAAAGATAATATTTTAGCGATGAGGTTGTGTTAGGATCGGTTTCGCAATTCTATGGCCTATTATTGTTTGAAAGATAATCATAATTGTCCAACCTGCAGGATACTGAGAATCGCGATCCATCTCGTAAAGCTGACTACATGTGTTTCCCACATTACAGATCTTCGATGTTCGTCTTGCGAATGGCGACGCGACCATACGAAGGACAGTGGAAGTTTTCAGCAATGGTACATGGGCGACGATTTGCACGATTGAAATTCGATGTGGAGGAGCGGATGCGTTTGCCAGACTCTTCGGTATTATATATCCTTAACCATATTCGAGGATGAGTCTTTGGCACAGTGATGGGACCCATCATGTTTATCACAGTTGACTGTTTCGTGTAAATGTAACATTCAACCAATGTTACTTCTACATGGATTCTGTGTTCGAGAGATCATGCGCAGACTGGGCGCCGTCAGTTATTGGAGTATGTCGTGCTAATACGGGTGAGGGTGAGTACATAGACCACTCACTTAAATGGCCCAAAAGCTCAGGATCTATCTTTCAAGCACTGTCGTAAACAACTAAGTATAGTTCTGGCTAAATAATAAAGGAAAATTGCGAATTCCGTTGCCATGTGTTATCTTTTCAGGCAGAACTATCAATACACGGGAAAATGCGTTGGCCCTCCTGAAACTGGCCCCCCCCCCTTTTTGTTGTTTAGAAATCACTCAACAATGGCAAGGGGACCGGCATTTGTTAAGCGTTTATGTACATACACTACACATTCTCTGACAATTATATGTCACAATGTGTTCACTAATAAACAATATCTAGTGGGTTTGATGTGTTTTGATTCTGAGGAGACCATATCCAGTTCTTCGCCCATAGCACTGCTGTGTTGCAGAATTTTATCGCCGAGAATATCTGTAATATTTACCAGGAATCATAACACCTGTCTGAAATTTTATGCTTTAGGGTATGTATTTGTCCGTAAAAACACCGTCTGATAAGCTTCACATTGTCACGAGGGTGTCTATACACGCATCTCTTAACATCGTTTCCAGCACCAAAAAAAAAAATCTAACTCATTAAACTCATGCGTCTCTGATCGGGTCTAAATGCATTTCCTGTAAAAGTTTCAGCTGAAAACAATTCTCAGGGCAATTTAAAAAATGAAAATCAATTAAGCCATCATTTGTATTATGCCCCCATGGGACTACTTCTTGCAGAAATTGTGTCCACACGACTTTCATCGTAAACAGATATTTATCTGCAGATATCTTTGCATTATTCATGTATAACGCTGCTAATTTTCCATGCAAGTATCTATAATGTACATAGGCTATCACAGCTTTGATTTTTTAACAAGCTTCAAGAGTCTATCAAAAGTGTCTTTATTTACAGCGCGTAATTAAGAGATATGGCACGTAAAGGGCAAGGTATGGAGCCAGGTTCAGCATCCGCATTGTAGCTGCAGCAGATCAACAATTCAAAACTAGAAGAATACAACGGTTTAGCCGACATGCATAGTTATGGTCAATTGGAGAGTAGGCGTCCAGTAGTCAGGTGTGTGTGAAGTCTCCTTTTCTTTAATTTTGTTTGAGGAGAGGGTCTAGCTTAGTATAACCAAGGACATCCTAGATAAGGTATCAAAACAATTTCACTTTACGAAATTCGAAGGGGATAAACAATTTTCACCGTATGATGATATCCAGCTCCACCATGTTTTTTACAAGATGGAAAAAATGTAGGACTCAAGCATTTATCTTTTAAAAAATTAAAGCAAAAAATATATATATTATAAAAAAAAAAAGAGCGGTTACCTTTTATGGAACCGTGTTATTGTAAAATCGCAGTCTTTTCTCAATGAATGGCTAAATAATGACAAATAAGATATTCTAGGAAATACAAACTTTTGCTTCTCCATTCTAGAAACGTACATGTCTACTACCACCCATGATGTAACATGCGCAGTTATTAAACTCCCAAACGTCTACCCCAGGCTAAATGTAATCACATTTTGGCCAGCTTTTGGAATGAGTTTATCGAAATGTCAATTATGGCACATTATATTTGTGTTTCGTATTCATACTTGATGAAGACAATCTTAGCTTTATGAAAACACTTGTCTTCCTTTCCTGTCTGGTTTGTTAATCTTATTTTATTTTATTTCAGTATTCGTAGGTAAAAGACATTGAACGGTCAAAAAAAGAAAAAAACAGTGTTTCCCTTTCAACTGCAGTAGAGATCTCACCAGCAAAAGTGATTGGTGAAAATTGCCCCATCTTTGTTAGAAACTTAATGCAATTATTCCACTTTGCGCTTGCCTGTTTGCTCGTTTTGCCTAATTGGGTTGATTGATTGCGTTTTTGGAGGCAGCAAAGTATGCCAGCAGTCGCTTTAATCTTCTCATAGAATCTCACTTTGAACGAGCGCCAGCTTACAGCATCAGGTCGAAACGAAAAATAGAGCAAATGAACATTGAAAACTAACCAATATGTGAAAAAAAATACGTATACATACTTCAGAACTATGGCATTGCCTTTCTAGATGTGAACGAAAACATAAATTATTGAAAAACTGACAATGTGAGATGATTAGCGTTTATAGTTACATTAACCGATGCTTAAACGTATAGCGTGATAGGAGCTTAATTTTTTGCTCATGGCATGATTAAAGGTTTTTTCGCCGAGTAATAATGAATAAGTGTTACTTTTCTAATCCAGAAACCATTGTACCCACACAAAATAAACTCATGTGTTTTTTACAACATTGCCAGACTACCAGCTCGCCTTGTTGATCGCAGCGCGACCTACCGAAGGCGGTGCGAGGTCACTTAAAGGAGTGTGGGCGAACGATTTGCACAGTAACTGGATTTCAGGAACGCGGCCATGCCGACGTTTGCAGACTCTGGCGATACACCGAGCCTTGACCATAGTCCAAGATGAGCCTTGCAGAGGAGGATGTTCCTATCATTTTTATCACGTTGACTGCTACGGCGTTGGTGTAATATTTTATCAGTGTTATTTCCTACTCGGCCGGGTCACACGTTTTGGAGTCTTGATTTGATCAGTTATTGGAGTTGTTCGATAAACGTTAAGTAGCCTTCATGCACACCTCTCATGAACAAACCAAATACTGAAAAACCGTTTCAATAAAAAATATGATTTTCAAAGGTTATGTCTTCTAGATTATGTAATAAATCTTGACATTTTGGCAGAATTATGGCGGTTCTTTGGCGACTTCAGCTTTGAGCCATATAAGCGAATGACATATACTCCAGCGAAAGTATCTGGGAAATGAATTACTCTATTAGCATCAGCTGTTATCTGCGCTCAGTAGGGAATGAGTCATGTCCGCTATTCACATTTTGCCGGAGCAAAGAGAAAGACAAACTGTAAATTGGTGTATGCTTATTGCATGATTTGATGAGTGGGCGTCCAATAAGTGCGTGATATTTTGTCTTGATAATACTTACTGTCCCGCGTCTTATATAACTTTCATAATAACATAAGAAAGTGATGCTTTTTAATGAAAAGTTACTAATATGGCCTCGATGTTTAAGGTTGTGTATTCATTTTACTGTCAAAACTCCATAAGGTTTAAACTTTAGGCTATCAAATGAAAAATTGTTGGTCATATATCCTCGTTTCAGGGACAATTGTAGGTATGGCTTTTTTTCTCTAAATAGAAGCAAATCGTTAAACTCGAATGACAATAAGTGAAAATTTTCAATCATATTCTTGTCATGAACAATAGACAAAAATTAAGACCCAATAGTTAATCAATCATATCAACTTTGACAGAAAACATAATTGGTGTAATGATGCCAAAATATTACATAATAGTGAACATAAAAAAAAGCTCAATGGGTATATGTAGAGAAATATGAATGGGATATGAATGGTGATTTTTAGACAAAACAAGTTTACCCATTTTTTTTCTTTTTAAGGAATTGTGCCAAATTTTTGTAAAATCTCACCTCAGATTCACGTGATTATATCAATCAATAATTTGTTTATTGTAGGTACACACCTGATGTACGTCTTTCCCAATGGTACAGTGCGCGAAAGAAGCCGAGTGAGATCTTGCTACAACGCGATATGGGGACATTTGTTCATACTCGGTGATCTCTAAGAAGCTTCAGTAGTTTGCCCGAGCACTCGCCGGTACGATCAGTACGGCGCTGTAATATCGAGAGGAATCCTATCGCCAGAACAATCCTCTGCACGCAGGACCAGTGTGTGCCCTTCCAAATAGCAAACATAACTTCTTGTCGATCGACATTAAACAAAGGACCATTGCTAGCGGATACAGTGGATGCTTGCCATTATCTGCGATTTCACGTAAGTTGAGCTGAACTGCCTGCAACATGTTTTTCCTTATATGTGTTTCCATGTTTTATTTTGCTCTGAGAGGGACGCTTTCAGCATATATAAAGCGTCGTATTCTGGATCAAATTGCCGATGAATGCCAAACTTCTCAATCAGCTAGTGCAGATGATGTGTTTAATGTGTGACTAGAAATCTACATAATGGGATCAAGTATAAGCCCCTGTCGGTCATATCAATATGCCTCTTGAATGGTGTGACCCATTTACTTTTGATAATTATCGTCTTGCTAATGCCAGATAATTTGCCGAACAACAGTTGCAATCATCTGTGTTTGCCGATGTCAACTTTGTTTTATTATACTTGTAATTTACTTTAATTATGAAGTTAACGAGTTGGAGAAAAATCCCCAAAATAAACAGAATACCCTTAACAAAGGAGAGGCGCCAGCAACTAACAGGCATTAAGTTTAAGAAAAAAAAATTCATTCTTGCAACAAGCAGATTGCCACGTGTACTGCAGGGAGCTCCGACCATGCGTGACCAATGCCATGCCACGCGACGTGTGTTAGCCGGCACCGTGTATTTATGCCACTGTTGAATTGAATAAGCTGCTCCCCCTATAGCTGTCTGCCAAATTTTGTCTTTAGGGTAAACTTACAAAGACGTAAAATAAACACCAAATTAACGAATTTATAGGGGGCCTTCATGAGTATCACACGAGTACCCCTTATTAGCCGCTGTTTTTGCTCACATGTTACCATAATCTCACGAATACTCACAATGTCATTTTTATTCTTAACTTATTGCCTGTTAGTTGCTGTGCCTCTCCCTTTAATCAGGAAAGTTAAACACAACATTGTCAATTGGTTCAAAAATGGAAACCGTAAATCTTGAATGCGCTGTGTATATCAATGCGTATATTAGTCCATCCAACCAACGGGAACGCTACTGAAGATGTGACCGGGATAATTTGCCTTATATGACAATATGAACAAGTAATCGTGTCCTGGCTTATACCGGTAAAATACATCAGCAATGTTTTACACTACTGATCAATCCTACCTTTCTAATATTTCAAATCCACTCAACATGCCCAAAATCATGATTATTCACGATGCGAGATCAGGAAGTTCCTCAAAAAAAGAATAGGCAATTTATTAAAAAAGTCAACATAACTAAATTATCATAAGACTGAATTTTCCCTTAACTCAACCCTTTTTCTCGTTTGTTTAGCATCAAATCGAAATTCGTTTGTCAACTACGCAGTGCACCGATAGAGGTGGGTAGAGGTTTCTCCCATGGCTGAGTGGGGCACGATTTGTTCGCAAAACTGGGATGTTAATGTCCAAACTAGACATCGATCGCCCAAACTCTGGGTTTTAGAGAGAGCGTTCGCTATTTTTTAAAGATCGACATTTGGCAAAGGCCAATGGCCCTGTCCATTTCGCAGCCTGACTGCCTCTTGGCCGAGCAAATCAACATTAGTTAATGTGTTATAGCCAAAGAAAGGCGGCTACTGTACCGATTACCGCAGCATTCGGCTATCTATCATGTAATCAAGGTAGTTATTATTCTTTGCTGTTTGTGTTAATTTGTATGACATCATCTTTGTATGTGCACTAACATACATACGCACCACTACACATATTTACTGACACCACTAACCACCAGTTTTACCTACTAACGGGCGTCTTATCCTAATACTCATTACTTTTACTACTCCTCTACACTCGTGGACCACTACTACTTCTAGTGTAGAAAGTTAGCATTCATCATTATAATACACATCACTATCTATTAGTTATCGGATTATGTGGTATTGGCTATGATTGCTCATAGTAATAGTAGTACGGTAGATTGCATTTGTGAGCTGATATTCAATTCAGCATAATATGATTATTGACGATGAGATGACAAGGAAGTTTTCAAATTGAATTGTCTCTTCAAAACGGCATTCAAACTAGTTCCCTGTCAAATTATAGATTATAAGCGCTCGAATGTTGTTTTCATCTTCAAACAGACGATTCTCTCACATTAGCCTCGTAAATGGCTAATAGACAGCACGAGGCGGCGTGGAAATCTTGCTATAACGGCGACTGTCGGGCCAACATTTGCGGAAACTCTTTTGATTACACGGAGGGCCGATATCGTTTGCGAGGCAATCGGATGACGAAAGAACCTTTGGCAATACTGCATTTTTTGGTTGGAAGATTTGGGGAAAGTAACTTTCCCCAAATCTTCCACCATGCAGTATTCCAAAGGTTCTTTCGTATCCGATTGCTCGGCAAACGATATCGGCCCTCGTGTAATCAAAAGAGTTTCCGCAAATTGTGCCCCACTCGCCGTTATAGAAGATTTCCACGCGCCCTTCGTGCGGTCTATTACCATTTACGAGGCTAATGTTGAGAGAATCGTCTGTTGAAATGGAAAACAAAATCGAGCTATCAATCTATAATTGAAGGGAACTGAGTTTTGAATGCAGGTTTGAAGAGACAATTCAATTTGAAAACTTCCTTGTCATCATTCGTCAATTAATCATATTATGTGAATTGAATCAGCTCACCACAATCAATCTACCGTACTACTATTACTATGAGCAATGATACCAATACCACAATAATCCGATAATAATGAGATAGTGATGTGTATTATAATGATGAATGCTACTTCTTCTACATTAGAAGTAGTAGTGTCACGAGTGTGAGAGGAATAGTAAAAGTAATAGTATTAGGAGTAGACGCGGTATAGTAGTAAAACTGGTGGTGTAGTGGTGGTAGTATATGGTGGTAGTGGTGGTGATGTATGTAGTGGCACATACAAAATGATGTACATACAATTAAACAAACAGCAAAGAATAATACTAACCTTGATTACAGAAGATACCGAATTGCTGGTAATTCGAAGTACAGTAGCCCCTTTCTTTGTAGTAACACAGTTACTAATGTTATTTGCTCGCCAAGAGCAGTCCAAGGTGTCGAAATGGACAGGGCCATTGCCTTTGCCAAATGTCGAATCTTTAAAAATAGCGAACGCTCTCTCAAAACCCAGAGTTTGGCAGATGATGTCTAGTTGGACATTAAAATCCCAGTTTTGCGAACAAATCGTGCCCCACTCACCATGGGAGAAAACCTCTACCCGACCTCTATCGGGTGCACTGCCGTTGGCCAGACGAATTTCGATTTGATTGGCTAAACGAACAGGAAAAAAGGGGTGAGTTAAGGGAAAATCAATTACTTGATAAATTTAGTTATGTTGACTTTTTCGAAATAAATTGTATTTTTGTTTAGGAATTCCTGATCTCCATCGTGAATAATCATCGATTTTGGCATGTTGAGTGGATTTGAAATATTAGACAAGGGTAGGATTGATCAGTAGTGATAAACATTGCTGATGTATTTTACGTATTAACCAGACACCCTTCACTTGTTCATTTGTCATTATGCAAATTATCCCAGGTCACATCTTCAGTACGTTCCCGTTTTGGATGGACTAATATACGCATTGATATACACACGCCATTCAAGATTTACCGGTTTCCATTTTTGAACCAATTGACAATGTTGTGTTTATACTTTCCTGATTAAAGGGAGAGCACAGCAACTAACAGGCATAAGTTAAGAATAAAAAGACATTGTGAGTATTGTGAGATTATGGTAACATGGTGAGCAAAAACAGCGGCTAAATAAGGGGTACTCGTGTGATACTCATAAGGCCCCCTATAAATTGTTAATTTGTGTTTATTTTACGTCTTTGTAAGTTTTACCCTAAGACAAAATTTGCAGAAACAGCTATAGGGGGAGAGCTTATTCAATTCAACAGTGCATACAATACACGGTGCGGCTAACACACGTCGCGTGGCATGCATTGGTCACGCTATGGTCAGCTCCCTGCAGTACACGTGCAATCTGTTGGTTGCAAGAAATGAATTTTTTTTTCTTAACTTATGCCTGTTAGTTGCTTGGCGCCTTCTCCTTTGTTAAGGGTATTCTGTTTCATTTTGGGATTTTTCTCCAACTCGTTAACTTCATAATTAAAGTAAAATTAAAGTATAATAAAACAAAGCGTTGACATCGCAAACACAGAATGATTGCAACTGTTGTTCCAAAATTATCTGCATTACAAGACGGATAATTATCAAAAAAGTAAAGTGGGTCACACACATTCAAAGCATATTGATATGACCACAGGGGCTTATACTTGATCCCATTATGTAGATTTCTAGTCACCATTAAACACTCATCTCACTAGCTGATTGAGAAGTTTGGCATTCATCGCAATTTGATCCAGAATACGACGCTTTATATATGCTGAAAGCGTCCTCTCAGAGCAAAATAAAACATGGAAACACATATAAGGAAACATGTTCAGGCAGTCAGCTCAACTTACGTGAAATCGCAGATAACTGGAAGACATCCACTGTATCCGTACAGAGTCCTTTGTTTAATGTCGATCGACAAGAAGTTATGTTGCTATTTGAAGAAGGGCACACGAGCTGGTCTGCGTGCAGAGGATTGTTCTGGCGATAGGATCCATCTCGTATTACAGCAGCTACCTGATCGTACCCGAGTGCTCGGCAAACTACTGAAGCTTCCTTGAGATACCACCGAGTATAACAAATGGTCCCCCATACTCCGTTGTACAAGATCTCAACTCGGCCTTCTTTCGCCACTGTACCATTGACAAGACGTACATCAGTGGTGGTACCTAGCAATAAACAAAATTATTGATTGATATACACGTGAATCTGAGTGAGATTTTACAAAAATTGCACAATTCCTTAAAAGAAAAAAATGGGTAAACTTGTTTTGTCTAAAAATCACCATTCATATCCCCATTCATATTTCTCTACATATACCCATTGCCTTTTTTTATGTTCACTATTATGTAATATTTTGCATCATTACACCAATTATGTTTCTGTCAAAGTTTGACTATGATTGATTAACTATTGGTTTAATTTTGTATATTGTTCATACAAGAATATGAATTGAAATTTTCACTTATTGTCATTCGAGTCTTAACTATTTGCTTCTATTTAGAGAAAAAAAAGCCATACCCTACATGTCCCTGAAAACGAGGATCAATATGACACACAATTTTCATTTGATACCCTAAAGTTTAACCTTATGGAGTTTGACAGTAAAATGAATACACAACCTTAAACATCGAGCCATATTTAGTAACTTTTCAATTAAAACATCACCTTTCTATTTATTATGAAAGTTTATACACCGGGACAGTAAGTATACTATCAGAGAAAAATATCACGCATTATTGGACGCCCACTCATCAATCTATCAATAACATACACCAATTTACAGTTTGTCTTCTCTTTTGCACCGGCAAAAATGTGAATACGGAACATGACTCCATTCCTAACTGAGCAGAGATAACACGCTGACTGCTAATAGATATTCATTTCCCAGATACTTTCGCTGGAGTATATGTCATTCCGCCTTATATGCTCAAACTGAAGTCGCCAAAGAACCCATAATTCTGCAAAATGTCAAGATTTACATAATCTAGAAGAATAACCTTGAAAAGTCATATTTTTATATGAAACGGTTTTCAGTATTTTCGTTTGTTCCATGAGAGGGTTTGCATGAAGGCTACTTACCGTTATCGCAAACAACTCCAATAACTGATCCAAATCTACAAGACCTCCAAAACTGTGACCCCGAGTAGAAATAACACTGATAAAATATTACACCAACGCCGTAGCAGTCAACGTGATAAAAATGGATAGGAACATCTCCTCTGCCAAAGGACTCATCTTGGACTATGGTCAAGGCTCGGCTGTATCCCAGAGTCCTGCAAACGGCATCCGCTTCCTGAAAATCCCAGTTACTCGTGCAAATCGTTCCCCACACTCCATTTAAGGTGACCTCCACCCGCCCTTCGTAGGGTCCGCTGCCATCAACAAGGCGAAGCTGGTAGTCTGCAATGTTGTAAAAAACACATGAGTTATTTGTGTGGGTACAATGGTTTCTGGATTAGAAAAGTAACACTTATTCATTATCTACGGCGAAAAAACCCTTTAATCATGCCATGAGCCAAAAAAATTAAGCTCTTACACGCTATAAGTTTTAAGGCATCGGTTAATGTAACTATACGCTAAATCAATGCTAACACATTGTCAGTTTCAAGAATTTATGTTTTCGTTCACTCTTAGAAAGGCAATGCCATATTCTGAAGTATGTATAGTATTTTTTTCACATATTGGTTACGTTATTCATGTCTCATGTTGCTCTATTTCGTTTCGACCTGATCTGTAAGCTGGCCTCTCAAAGTGAGATTCCATATAGAAGAGTTAAACGACTGCTGGCATACTTTGCTCCTCCAAAAACGCAATCAATCAACCAATTAGGCAAACGAGCAAACAGGCAAGCAAAAGATGGAATACATTGCATTAAGTTTCTAACAAAGATGGCAATTTTACACAATCACTTTTGCTGGTGAGATCTCTCTGCAGTTGAAAGGGAAACACTGTTTTTTTTTTTTTGACCTTCATGTCCTTTTACCTACGAATACTGAAATAAATAAAATAAGATTAAAAACAAACCAGACAGGAAAGGAAGACAAGATGTAATTTCATAAAGCTAAGATTTGTCTTCTCAAGTATGAATAGAAACACAAATAATAATGTGCCATAATTTGACATTTCGAAAACTACATTCAAAACTGGCCAAAATGTGATGTACTTTACCTGGGGTAGACGTTGGAGTTATAACTGCGCATGTTACCATCATGGGTGTAGTAGACATGTACGTTTCTAGAATGGAGAACAAAAAGTTGTATTTCCTAGAATATCTATTTGTCAATTATTTAGCCATTCATTGGAGAAAAAGACTGCGATTTTACAATAACACCGTTCCATAAAAGGGTACGCTCTTTTTTTTTATTAATATATATATTTTTTGCTTTCACATTTTTAAAAGATAACAATGCTTGAGTCTAATTTTTTCACTCTTGTAAAAAACATGGTGGAGCCTGATATCATACATCACGTGAAAATTGTTTATCCCCTTGAATTTCGGTAAAGTGAAATTAGTTTTGATACCTTATCTAGGATGTCATTGGTTATACTAAGCTAGACCCTCCTCCCTCAAACAAAAATTAAAAAGAAAAGGAGACCTTCAACACACACACTGACTACTGGACGCCTACTCTCCAATCTGACCATAATATGCATGTCGCTAAACATTGTATTCTCACGTTTTGAATTGTTGATATGCTGCAGCTACAATGCGGATGCTGAACCTGGCTCCATACCTTGCCCTAGCCATATCTCTTAATTACCGCTGTAAATAAAAGACACTTTTTGATACTCTTGAAGCTTCGTTAAAAAAATCAAACTGTGATACCTGATGTACATTATAATACTTGAATGGAAAATTAGCACGTTAATACATGAATAATAGCAAAATATCTGCAGATAAATATCTGTTTACGAATGAAAGTCGTGTGGACACAATTTCTGCAAGAAAGTAGTCCATGGGGCATAACTAAAATGATGGCTTATTGATTTTCATTTTTTAAATGCACCTGAGAATTGTTTTCAGCTGGAACTTTTTACAGGAAATCATTTTAGACCCGATCAGAGACATGAGTTTAATGGAGCTTAGATTTTTTTTTTTGGTGCTGGAAACGATGTTAAGAGATGCGTGTAAAGACACCCTATGACAATGTGGAAGACTTATCAGACGGTGTTTTAACGGACAAATACATACCCTAGAACATAAAATTTCAGACAGTTATGATGTCACTGGTAAAATATCTACAGATATTCTCGGCCGATAAAAATTCTGCAACACAGCAG
This sequence comes from Eucidaris tribuloides, assembly GCA_001188425.1. Lineage (NCBI taxonomy): Eukaryota > Metazoa > Echinodermata > Echinoidea > Cidaroida > Cidaridae > Eucidaris > Eucidaris tribuloides. The sequence goes on from JZLH01S0134260.1 coordinate 18,588, forward strand.
TCTATGGGGAAAACTGGAATGGTCTCTCAGAAATCAGAAACAACATCAAACCCACTAGATATTGTTTATAGTGACACATTGTGACATATAATTGTCAGAGAATGTGTAGTGGTATGTACATAACCTATACGAAATGCCGGGTCCCCCTTCCATTTTGAGTGATTTCTAAAAAAAAAAAGGGGGGGGGCAGTTTCAGAGCCAGCAATTTTCAGTGTATTGATAGTTCTGCCTGAAAAAGATACACATGCAACGAATTCCAATTTTCCTTTATTATTTACCAGAACTATACTTAGTGTTTAACGACAGTGCTTGCAAAAATAGATCCTGCTTTTGCCATTTAACGTGAGTGTCTATGTACTCACCCTCACCCGTATAGCACACAACTCCAATAACTGACCCCAGTCTGCATGATCTCTCGAACACAGAATCCATGTAGAAGTAACATTGGTTGAATGTTACATTTACACCGAAACAGTCAACGTGATAAACATGGATGGGTCCATCACCTGTGCCAAAAGACTCATCCTCGACTATGGTTAAGGATCTATAATACCCAAGAGTCCTGCAAACGGCATCCGCCTCCTCCACATCGAAGTTATTCGTGCAAATCGTCCCCCATGTACCATTGCTGAAAACTTCCACTCGTCCTTCGTATGGTCCGTCGCCATTAGCAAGACGAACATCGAAGTCTGTAATGTGGGAAACACATGTAGTAGCTTTACGAGATGGGATGCCATTCTCAGTATCCTGAAGGTGACAATTATGAATTATCTTTCAAACAATAATAGGCATAGATTGCCGAAACCGAATCCTAACACAACCTCCGGCTAAAATATTATCTTTCAATCTGTAATACCAAACGTCTATAAGAAAACGGCTTGTTTGTTATTAACGGCCACATTTTGGCTGGTTTAGGTGGTTTGGCTGTGGGCGCCTCAGATAAAACGACTCATTTACGTTACATTAGAAAAAAAATGTAACTACTGCATATAAATACACGTCTTGAAAATGCTTATATCTCATGTGGGAGTGATCTCCTCCGGTCCTCAGGCCGGGACAGGTTTAAATTTTTTATCTCATGAACATTTTATCTGATGGTTACCATACTAAGATTTTTTTTTGTTTTTTTTAGTTTTGTTTTTTGTTTTTTGGCTGGAAATCCACGGCAGCGTCCCGGCAAGAATGAATAAAATGAGAGTCACTGGCTGGGGTGTTTTTCCCATTAATAAACTTTCTATTCTACCGCGAAAATGGATTTTAGGGCAGTTTCTAGGATTGAGATCGTGTTTCTTTTTACTCCACACATTTTATGAGATTACAAATCAATACAAGTTGATCTGGCTAATATTCTGTGTCGAGGGTTGGTATGCCAAACTCGTTTTCTATTACCACCCATTTTTTCTACATTATCAAACATTATCACATTTCACACAACACGGTCCCCTACACACCTAGCTTACATTTAGTATCAAACGTATATTATTCAGATTTAATTCTAGCTATATAAATATATTTTTTTTTTAATTTGTATTCATTGAATGAAATTTCACCGTAAAGGTTTATTTATTTAGAATATCTATTTGTCGTAGTTTTCATTCGTTTTTATCATAATTTATTTATTTAACTATACCAATTAAATGTATGTATATTTCTATGTAATCCATTTAATTTAATTTAATTTAATCTGATTTATTCTTAAGTACCCACTTTAACTTAATCTAATTTATTGTATTATATTTCTTGTGTTTATTGCCGATTTTTAATTGTTATGTAGATAACAATGTGTATTATGGTTGTGTTTTTATTGATGCAGGGCCCTTTTGCAAAGCAGTTGTTTTAACTGAATGGGTCTACCCTGTTAAAAGAAACCTGAAATAAATAAATAAAATAAATCAATCAATCAATATCTTTAAATGCGAAATAAGGTATCGGTGGAACCGTATAGTCTGTTTTTTTATTGAATGTACCCTTTACACGCTGATTTTATTCTAAGCGTATAATAATGACAATTGTTTGAATTTGCATGTATTATTGTAATATTGAAATATTTTATCTAAAATTGTTATTAAAGCACACTAGCTATTTTGTAGTGTCTTCTGTACAAGAGTAACGGAGAAAAATAATTATTCCGATTGTTCAGTTTAATTGTATGATTATGTACAGATGCAACATTCGCACGTAAAGGGTTAATTAATCAAACGAATACGATGGCATGAGAAAGGTAAATACTCCTCGAAATAACTTACCTGTTATGTTCGATCCTGTCATTGCAGCTGACATTGGGTATTCCGTGCTGTTTATCGATATCGTATTGCCTGTCCCTATAGAGATCAAATTTAAGTGTTACAGAAAAAATTATTCAAAAATCCACTTCATCGCTTTTTGTGCTGACTGTGCACCGGCTTTACTACATAGAACCAGAATTGGCTTCTCCTGGCATACCGGTTTGTAAAAAAAGAACACTTATGTTTATAAATCTTAATTCCATTTGAAAACGTCAATGAACTAACTTCAAAATAATGACAGGTGTTCTTGAAATTAACTGACATGTTACCAACCAAATCTGTAAAAAGACTTGTGCCGGTTACATGAATTTCATGATAAAATCCTACTCTTTTTGAAGGTTATACACATAACTACAAAACAATCCAATGTCTTGTTAACTCGCCTGAAGTTTACGTCATCAACCGAATGGTTGCTTTGGGATGTTTCAGTGTAAGACCTGTTTAATATGCATTTCTTACGCACTGACTTATTACACTGCAAATTAACCCTATCTCTGCCGGGGAGGGGCTGGGACGCCCCTCTCGACGTTTCGCGCGATACGTCCGCAACGCGAGAAGCTTTCGCCGTTATGTTTCATGACTTTATTTCTCCGAGTCTCCCGCATGTTTTAAGACCAAATTTGCGACGCCTGGGTACGCGGTTCCGAAGATAAGCATAATTTTTACATGCATGCCGCAGCCAAAAATCATAAATGTATGAATATTTTTGCTTTTACTGATTCAAATTACTTAATTTTAAGCTATGTGTAATTGCATAAGAGTCACCGACAAATTTCATCGAAAAAACTATGAAAAATAAAAGGTAAAAAACAAAGAAATACAAAAGAAATTGCAAAAACAATAAAATACATTAGTAATATTCTAATATCGCATTTTTTCAGGTATATTTGCTAAGAACATTATTAAGTACACCAAAAATTAACATTAATTAGCATAATTAACTAAAAACAATTTTCAAGAAAAAAATAAGAATACAATTTGGTAGATTAGGTCACCGGTGACACGCGTGCCAATTTTTGTCGCGATCGCGCGGTCGACGGCCGAGATCTGAAAGGGGGGGGGGGGAGGTGGCTGTGAGCCCCCCCGGCCATATGATCTTCCAAAATACCCCGGTAGAGATAGGGTTAATGGATGACAAAATTCGAAACACCTTACCTGCTGTAGTTGGATCTGCGGTCGTAGTAGTGGTTTGATTTGCCGTGTTGGTTGAAGACGATGGGGTGACGGTCTCTGTACGATTAGCTATGTTTTGGACGATACATGATATAATATTACTCGGTATATATATTCTTTAACTTGAATACGACTGTAAACTGTTAAATGTGTTTAATTTTTAACAACCAAGGCAGAAGATTATGATAACAGTTGACTTAAATAAAAAGTTATCAGTACGTTTTTGCAGCGATGAAGATTCAACACAATGTTATTTTCAAATAATAAACAAAATGAACAGATGAAAGTCGGCAATAAAAGAGGGTGATAGCTGAATAATAAAAAAAATGCAATGGAAATATAATTACTTCAATTTTACCCTTAATCATTTATTCTCTGTCACTGAAATTTTACGATGAAAATAATAAACTTCATGCTTATTACCAGTTGTGGTT
>JZLH01S0134261.1:0-17296 GCA_001188425.1 Eucidaris tribuloides
CTGTGGAAAGTACGACTATTATCCCCTCCCGTTCCGTATCCTCCTCTGTCTAATCCCTCCACTCCTAACTACGCGACACTATTATGGTACCACCATTTCTACTCTTCCGCCTATTCACTTACCTCCCGCTTTTATCTCTTTATGTAACCGTCTTTTCATTGGAAACTTTGACTATCACCTTGACTGAGGTTAAAAGTCTTACACACTGTAAATTAAAATGCTTCGTTGTGTGTGTGTATAAACGCATGAAACTAACAGGTTAGATCATTCAGCCTGAAGAAATAAATCTGAAAGCGCTTGTGGAAATCGACCTGAAAATGTTTACCGTGTGATTATTCTCGGAGTGAACCTTATCTCAATTATATATATATATATATACACACCATACCCATCGAAAAGGTAATACTGTTCCCCTCTTTTTGATGGGGCCTCTAGCTATTCATAAGGACCGCTATTCATAAAAACAAAAACAAAATATTAATAAGAACTGCTATTCATAATAAGACATAAGGGTCACAATTCATCAGGGTCATGGTTCATAAGGACCGCCATTGATAATAAAATATATTGGTCGCTATTCATAATACAGAAAAGGGTCGCTATTCATAAAACCACATTATTGTCGTTAATCATAAGGGTTCTTATTCATAATACACATTATGAATAGCGACCCTCTTGTATTATGACTAGAAGAGTAGGGTAACTACGGGCGCGCTCGGGGGCACAGGGAGATTTGACCCCCCCCCCTCCCAATCGGCTGGTAAAATATGAAAAGGGGGAAAATAAAAAAAAAATGAAAGGGGAAGGTGGAGGAAAGGAAGAAAGAAAAGAAAAAGAAAACTTGGCCGAGCCAACATGGCCAACTTAGAAATTGGTCTTTATCACCTTTTCAACTATACTTTTCAAAGGTATATATTTCAAACGTACCCGTTTTCAAAGTAAGACCTAATGATAATTTAACTTTTTATTGAAAACTTATATTGAAAACTGCTCAAACTATAATTTAGTGCTCTTTACTCAAAGTGGCAATATAACATTGTGAACCAACAAGAACATTCAGGTAGTCTTACATTATTAATCGTGGCAGAGATGCCAATTTCAGTTCAGCTTTTTTTGTGTTTCACGAAACATCTGTATGAGGTAAGGTCATCCTTATCGAGAGTAAAGTAGTGTGCTGATATTCAAGGATTTCAACGCTCATAGAGATATTGTACTCTTGCAAGCCATTTAATAAATCTGAATAAATATTGTTTTGAATACTTATAACGAGTGTATTTCTAGCGTAGATAGAATTATGTTTAGAATTGTTTAAATGTTTTGGAACAAAGATATTCATTTTGTGGCACATTTTCTTTACAATTTATGCTTGCTTTTCACCCAACTTACTATACACCCGTCCCAGTGCTCTGATTGTTAAAAAGACTAAACATGATTATAGAAGCCTTGTCGCTTCGTTGGGCAAATGTAGGGTTTTATTTCTATTTGTATTGCCCCAAAAATGTCAATACAGATTATACTGATTTATACTACATCAAAATGCATGACGGAATGAGTTTACGACCGACAGTAATCTTTTTCTCCCAATTCCATCAAAGGAATATTTCTGCTTTTAAACCGCTGGCTAGTTGTAATTATTTTTTTTAATCAGTGATATATTGCAGATACACATATCAAAATCTAAACAATTCGTGTAAAAATTCCCCCTCAAAAATCCATCGCCCACGCAGTTCACTTCCTGCGTGGGCGCTATTCTACATTCCTACGAAATTAAATTAGTTTTTGCCACTGAGTGCCCTTACAACGCTTTTAATTCAAATCTAATGGAAGGGTTATGATATGACATGAATAGCGGGCTTGCAGCAGTTTATACAAGGCTAATTATCCAACTATTTTTTTCCATGCTCTAAACTGAGCTGTGTACGTTACAGTACAATCAATTGAGTACAGTTAGTTCCATGGAGAAGTGATCATGAATAGGAGGGGATCAACAAACTATGGTTAGAAAGTTCATTACCAAAACATGGGAGAAGAAAAGAACAAAAGAGCTGTCCTGCTTTATCATATTTATGATAGTTTATAAAATGAAAATCTTGAATAAATAACGGAAAATGATACACTTAGGTTTTTTCCGTTTCTTCCGAAAAAGCGGAGAAGACGGTAAAAACCGGCGGAAAAAACGCCTGTTGAAGAAACTGCAAACCCTGGTGGCAAGTATAGAAAATTTATGAAAGGGCGGAAGATAGATAAATAATATATTTCACAATGTGCAAACCATATTCACCCTACCGCAACTGGGCACATAGGCCCATGCGTTGAAATTGGTGTTGGTGTTTACGTCAGCTAAAACAGCCTCAGCCTCAAGTACGTGCGCGTGTGCCGGTGTATATGTGTGTGTATGTCTTCATCATCAACTTTCGAGAGAGATCAAGGATGACGTGTTATCATGAAATAACCAGTCCATTCACCCGTACGCAAGAGCGATCTCCAGTCTACCATATCAATTTCTAAACTGAAATATTAAGCTACAAAATATAAATATGTACTTAAAAAGCAAAAAAGATTATTACAGATAAGAATGTTAATTCTAAAAAGTACTGGAATGTTATCAATAAGACCGAAAATAATTCTAATAATAAAGAACAATAGCGAAATGGATAACTTATTCAACCGTTTTAAAAATCTGATCATTGATCAAAGTTTATCAAATAACAGGACTCATTTAGATCCTACTGAAATTAAACAGTCAATCAATGACTTCATTAACAATCCAATTTCAACTGAAGACATTATAGAGATTAAAAATAAACTTACAAATAATAAATCCAGTGGCCCTGATCTCTCATGAAATGAATTTATCAAGAACTGTCCTCCTCTTGTCATTTTTATCATTGTGCCGGACTCTGGTATTATTACAAAATCTTGGTGATTGGGCTTCATTATTCCTATTTATAAGAACAAAGGGTCAACTAGTGACCCAAATAATCATAGGGTCATCACATTACTAACTTGTATTGGTAAACTATTCACAGCTGTCTTAAATGCCAGACTTACAAAATATCTTGATGGAACAGGTATTATAGGCGAAGAGCAAGCTGGGTTCAGAGCCCACTATTTCACCATGGACCACGTGTTTAGTTTACATTGTATTATTGATCTGTATCTAAGTAAGAGGAAGAAACGCTATTACGCTTCTGTTGACTACAAAAAAGGCCTTTGATTTAATTAATAGATCTGATTTGTGGTCAAAGTTAATTGCAAATGGTATCAAATGGTACAGTTATCACAATCATTTATAATCTGTATACATGTAAGGAAACAAAATCATGCATCAAATCAAACAACTCTTTCTTAGATTTTCCCGTTGCAATGTGGGTGTTAGGCAGGGTAAAAATTTATCACCACTCCTAATTTCAATTTTTCTTAATGACCTCAGGTCTTCCCATAGAAACAATGGTATTGCTGGGTTGAATTACATTAACGAACAAACAATCAGACACTTAAGTGGTGATGACGTCGAAATGTGGCTAAAACTTTATGTGCTGCTTCATGGTGACGATATGTCTGAAACTGTTGTTGACTTTTCAGACTTTTCAGCCTTATCAAATGCATTCATGATTCTGATGCAATTATGTATTCATCCAAGTAGATCTGTGAAATCAAAGATACTTTAGATCAATATGGTTTAAGCAACATCTAGATTTCGCAAAATGAACAACAATTCCATTTGGGTTAAAAATGCTTTAGGCCGTTAAATCAACGAAATTAATTAATAAAAATTAAAAAAATTGGTGGAGTGATATTCAAAACTATAGATCTTGTATTAATTATAAATGTTTGAAAACTGTTCTCTCTTTCGAGCTTTACCTTAAAGAATTACATTGTGGTAATAGACTTTTACTTGCCAAATTGAAATGTGGGAACATTAAATTTTCTCAACAATTCAAATTGATTTGATGTTAATGACAATGACAAATTTTGCAAACTTTGCAACAAAGATTTAGTTGGTGATAAACTCCATTTTTTTGTATGCGATTTATTCATTTCTCAGAGAATCAAATACTTGCAGTGTCATTTGCTCGAGCAGCCAAATGATACCAAAATGTTCAAACATTTTAACTCAACTAACAAAATGGTGCTGATTGATCTATTTAAATATACAAAAGTTATTTCTTCTTTTTTTACCTCATAATATTTAGTATTTATTTTCTAAATTTAATATCGTGTGCTTTCATACGGTAAATTATGTCGTGTTTCATACGTTTGTTATGGACAAAAGTAGTTGTACGAAAATGTAGTTCTCATTGACTTTGTATGCTCCAAGTATTGTGATGATGTTTGCGTTATAGCACCGTCTATATGTATTCCCATCTCTCATACCCGGAAGGGGTCTACAGCGATTGAATAAAAGTTCCAAATTTAAAGTTTAAATTGTTGCGCCCCCAGGCGGCTGGTGATTGAAAACAGCTGAATATAATTTTTTTAGAAGAGTGGTTTACCGATCTTGCGCTTGACTGAAGGGTAAAATAAGCTAATAAACCGCATGAACACCTACCCCCACAAAGTATCACCATGTTTTGAAATGAAATATCAGCAATTAATCGTACATAAAATATACCTTCGGAAGTGTCAAAAAGTTTGAAATTAGGGCATCTTTCAAGTATTGTTGACTGTCCATTTCAAGAAAAAAAAGTGTTAGCAGAGAGTCAAAAAAAAATAAAATAAAGCCCGGGAGTATCAGGGAGGGGGGATCCTCCCCTTACGCCCGCTAGGGTGGCTCCTGGACCCCACCCATTAGGATAATCAGTTAGGCCTCAACCATAAACAAAATTTCTCGGTCTCTGACAAAGGTACGTTTTCCTGACTCAAATACGCACCCCGAAAAATCTCGGCTACGGGCTTGAATAAAATCATACTTAATTATGTTTGTGCTCACATTGCAATATAATATATCATTTCAAATTACAAGTACTTTGAAACACTTTTGCTTCTTAGGGTTTCAAAATTTCCCAAACAGCTTGCTCGTTGCGCTCGCTTGCGGAAGTGCTTATTAAATAATTAGAAGACATACGCAAAAACATATCTTGTAAAATATTCATGAAAATGGTGATTTCATTACATAATTACTCACAACACATTTTACAACTTCTGTACCGTACGCTACGCATTAAATTTACCATCTGAAAATATAATTTCCAATTACCGGCTGGGTGCCCCCAATGAGTTGACCCACGGTACGCCACTGCTCGCATACAATTTTGACGAGAGACCCTTGTGATTAATGACCTCAATTTTGTATCATGAATAGCGACACTTCGGACATATTATGTATAACGACATAATAACTTATTATGAACACCGGTCCGTATGAGTAATGGCCCTTTTGTTCGATCATAAAAAAGCCCCTCTTCTAATTTTCCGAATAACAATCCCTGTCATGAGCTTATGAATAGTGACATTTTTTCGCTTTATGATTAGCGACCCTTTAGGTATATAGAATTACACATTATGAATAGAAGTCCTTATAAACCACTGGTCCTTATGAATACCGTTCCTTATGATTAGCGAGATTATCCAGTATCTCCGTGCGTTTATATCTCAATTTCTACTACAAAGCATTCATTATATAATTTACGGATTTTGTGAAGTATATACGATGGCTATCGTCACCCTCGCAAGCTTCCACACCAGAACGCACAGGCATGACGACCTACTTACTTCGTCTAATTCGTCTTATTTCTTTTTACACCGTCAAAATCTACAATCAAAAACCCGATTCATTTTCATATCACATATTTATTCCTTTATCAAATATCATAGATTTCATGTATTTGAATTTATTTTCTTTGGCCATTAGTCTTAATTGTTCAAGTTCAGTATATAACGGCGTGCCCAGGCGGCCTTCTGCATCAAAGAAATACATTTCAGTGTGTTAGGTACACCGAGTGTATTTCAGGTCATATACATATTGTGGACTTATTTTGTATCATTTCAAATATCAAGTTGTTACTCACGTCTATCTAAGAATATCTTACATATGCAATTTACGGACATTGTATCATATCAATTATCATTTCAACAACAATGTACAAACTTAATGTGTTTATAACATGAAAATTGATTTAAGTAGTTACTTCTGTTATTCTAATTTCAGAATTGATTGAAAGGCAGAAAATCAAATCATTTGTAACAAAACAAAAGATACATCTTCATAGAGGAAATTTCATATGAATACATCCAAATGTGCATTATTCAAAATATAAAAGTAAAAGATCTATACAAATACCACAGCCATCATGGCCCAAAGCCTATAGCACAACTCATTACAATTCCTAGCTCCACTTGGATAAGGCTAGTAGCCTCTTGATGCTCCGTTCACTGAAAGTTTGAGGGACGCGTCCAGTCAGCACAAAATGGAAAAGGTATTGTTACATTTACCGTCTTCGAAGGGCGTATAATATATATTTTGTACCTCCGTGCTGTATTAGTGTTTCCAAAAACTGCTAATGCATTGTACGCTCACCCTATGGCAGAATAAGGGGAATTGGGGGAAAAATAACAGTAAATAAAGTCAAAGTACAAGGTTTTAAGGGTTCAGGTACTGGCCCCTAAAATCAAATGGAGAGAAGGAAAGATTTCCAGAATTGCTGATAATGTATGCTGCCAATAACATTGAAATAAAATCCCCCATGATTTGAATTACTTTCTCACCAGCATCGCAGCGGTCGTATCTTACATCATCAACAGCCATGTCACTTCGATAAGAAGTACTAGATCCGGTGTATCCTTGCAGCCGAATCTTTCCTGGTCCGTAAGATGGAATATACACGATGGCATAAACCCAGTAGTTTCCCACGTTACCTGATCGATACCACAATTGGTAATTTGAACCGCTAGTTATCTGAAAGTATGCATAAAGGGTACCCATTGTTGAACCATACATGTGATACCAAAACGTGAAGCACGTGAGACCGTTTGAAGAAACCAGAGGACTGTCGATATAATGAGAAGTACTGCGTATACCTCCTTCTGTGTACATGTAGTATCCACCTGCAAGTAAATGAAATAACGTATTCTGCAGATATGTTCGCGGAATTTACTTAAAGTCACATTTTAGTAAGTCAAAGTCCAGTCGCCATTTATTGTGTGCAGATCCAAAACAAGTCAAATTGAACTTGTATCCAAGTCAAGTATAAAGTAACAAAAGAAAAAATAAAATCACAAGCATATTTTTAATGTGCCAACATCCCACTATCTTGCGTTATACAAATGGTTTGACTAGAATAATACAAATTATTCCCTTGCAAACATCGTATTTATCTAATTATGTCCTGTGCTATCTACTGTGATGTTTACGTTTTAACCTATCCATATTTTTTTTATTACTGGCGATCATGTAACTTATCATCACTTCCATAACCGATCGTATTGTAGGAAGAAACGTTTAATTTCTGTGGATATTTGTGCAAACCTTAGTACGACACTGGCTAAACAAAAACAGCAAATCATCAAATAAAACCAAACAAATATAAAAAAAAAGTATTTTAAAAATCATCATCATTTGCATAAAAAAGATGTCAATTTTGCTTTGAAAACTGTTTCTACCAATTATTTTCTCACACATTTAAACTTTAATTTACAAGTACACGAGTTTGCATAATGTGTATAAACTAGAGCAATTGGGCTGCGCACAGCCGATGGGGTATGCCTCCGCACCCCACCCAATTCCAAACTTTAAATGTACGGGGCATCGTGACCATTGACAATTCAACTCTGAAATCTCATCTATGCCCAATAATACATACCTCACCCAAGTTACATCAATATCTGGTAAGCCGTTCTCAAGTTATCGTGGTAAAGATATTAACTATGGGGCCTCGTGACCTTTGACCTTTGACCCTTCAACCACAAAATCTGCTTAGTTCATTGGTGCCTTATAGTTGGGCTCAAAAACCCGGGGCAGTGGGAAATGGTGTTCACTTTTTTTGAAAAACGGATTCTAGGGTAAAATTGGACGCACAATACGCTGGTGCCGACCGATTTTTGAAAATCGGTGCCCAAACGGCCCATTTGGGACCTTAAATGGGCCCAAACCATTTTATGGGAATTTTGGTCAATTTTACGTTCAAAAATACTTTGTTTCCACACGAAATATATGCTTTACACATACAAGACATGCTCTATGAATTTAAAGTCATGAAATTGATCCCAGGCCCGTAAATTGCCCAAAGAGGGCCCATTGGCCCATGGTATGCACATTTGCGGAATTTGTGTATTTTGTCCAACGTAATTGCTTTATAAAGACAAATGGGGGTCATAGCACTTGTCGGGTGGGCATGATTTAACCTTTGCATTAGAAATAAGTATTTATACAGTGGGCCAGGGCCCTGTTCTGGGCCTTTTTGAGCCCATGTCAAGAAAATGCATTTACAACGCCTTTTTATTGTTTTTTAAGTGCCCCAAATTATAAATCACAGGCCTTCAATCACTCAATGTCAATAGGTCTGATAATATCTACCAGTTGGGGATGAACAATGGGCCAAATTGGCCCAATGGACCAAGTTTGGGTCATTTTGGGCCCATTTCATAAAAATGGCTTAACAATATAACTTAAGTTTTTTGAAGTGGGCCAAATTGTCACCTAATAAGCACTGATAACCTATTGTAAACAGTTAATGTAAATATTTTACAACTGGGCACGCAATCGGGCCCAAAAGGGCAAAAGTGGGATTGCAGGGCCAAAATCGGGCCATTAATAAAACTGCATATAACTTCAAGTAATGGACCATTTTAAACCAAACAAACTTCGAATTATAGGTTTAGAGGGGTGCTGATTTCATTAAAATTAGCCTTATTTGCAAGAAATGAATATTTGTGACAGAACTTTCAGTTATATTCACACAAAACTGTTTACTACCGTAGAGTGTAGGCTTACTTTTAACATTAAGTACATAATGCATTAGAGCTGGTTAATTAATTTGTCTTGTGTATAAGCGTCTGTTTACAATAGAATAACTAATGTGCAATAATATGGTTCACCAACTTATTACCAAAATGAAGGTATCAGTGATTTAATTCTCCAAATCTCGTGTACCCGATACGGCAGATACTAAATATCAACATCCACGTCTTGGACTTTTTACTGGTTTGCTATTGCTTTAACCGTCCGTTGTGCGTCGTTCGTCGTACGTAAATATTTGTATCATCCTCTTTAAAACACACAATTGGATTTACCCCAAACTTGACAGGAATAATTCATAGGGGTGTGAACTCAATGGTCCTCACTTTGTACACCTGGACCCCGGAAGCAATGGGCAGGGCCCTTAATGGCCAAAAGTAGGTTATTTTCGAATTTCGTCTTCTCTAGATCTAGAAATATAGGCTATTCACTTTGTGAGTAGATAAGCCCCATTTGGCTCCTAAAGGGGATGGCAGGTTGGGCGAGGGCCCTGGAAGGCCTAAGGTGATAAGTCTCATTTTCACTTTCTGCTTTCAAAAACATAATTTGATTAATATCAAACTTGACATAAATGATCCTTATATTGGATATTCAACGGCCCTCACGTGGTATACCTGCACCCCCGGGGCCTAAAGCAGGGCCCCAAAGGTCCAAAGCAAGGCAATATTCAAAATCTTAGGTCCTGAAATAGTTTACACAGTTAGCAAAGTATCTGGGCACATATGGGCCCCATATGGGCTTTATATGGGCCATATGGGTCCCATATGGGCTGGCCCACTTAGAACCCACATGACAAAAAACATATGTCCCCCACATGGGGTATATAAATTATGAGCAATGTGACATCATTAGTAGCGCTTATATCCCATTTATCTTCCATATGAGTCCCATATGGGCTAACCCACTTCGAACCCACATGGTAAAAATATATGGGCCCCATATGGTTTCTATTTGGGCAAACATCAATTTGGCCGCCAATTTTGCGTGCCCCTTCCCAATTTTCATATCATTTCCCGCCCCACGACAGTGTATAGGCCCTACCCCTAAGTCTCTTTTCTCTCTCATCTTGTTTTACGTTCCCTTTCCCATGTTCCCCCTTATGTTTTCACTCTCTGTCCCATGTAGATTCGATTTGTGCTATATGACGGATGATAACATATTTTTAAATTCGTTGGGCCCAGATGGGTTCTACATGTATCCCACATAGGCTGTGACTTATGAATATTCATGAACTAATTAACTTATACATCAGAGAGGAATTGGCACAATTAGTCACTGCATTGTTTTATGTAATGATGTGACCCCATCGTTTTAATTAGAACTGTAATTGTAATTGTAATCAAAATGTGAATATATACAGCAAGAAATATCAAAAGAAAAAAAAGGGATAATTGAAGCTAATTACAAATTTAGCAGAACCAGCTCAGCTATTTTCATTTATTGCAAGTAACCATGACTTATATTGCACAAAAATAATCTGTTATAAATACAAGTTGATTTGTAGGTTGGTTTAGCAGTCAGTGATTGCTTAAGGTGAAAGTATAGGGTTAGGATAAGATTAGGAATGACAGGGTTAATAATCATAATAATAATCATGATTAGGAAGGAATTAGGTAAAAGTATTACCCATGAATTCAACGTGGGCTTAATATGGGCTGTAGATATGGGCCATGCACTTTTATGTGTGTGTGTATGTAGGTTTTACATGGGTTTTATGTGGGCTCAACATGGGCTACCCATATGGGACCCATGTGGTTTTTGCATAGTACAGACCGTCTGGGGCCTATATGGGCCATGTGGGTTTTATGTGGGCTCAACATAGGCTGCCAATATGGACCGCATATTATATGCAGCTGATATGGGCCCCATATGGGCAGCCTGTATGAGGCCCATATGGGTAGCCCATGTTAAGCCCACATGAAACCCACATGGCCCATATGGGCCCTAGACGGTCTGTATGGTGCAAAGCCCATATGGGTCTTATATGGGCCGAAATGGGCCCCGTGGCCCACATGGGCTCCAAATACTTTGTTAATTGGGTTAGCTAATTTCTTTTGGGTGAACATAAATCTATGGTATTACATAATATTGTTTTCTCATGATAATGTCCAGGGTGGCCCTCTTTTGCCCCCGATGGGGTGTCTGTGAATATAATTCACTTTTTCACCTCCTTTCAACAAGAGCCCCGGGGGCACAACGCTCACCTGAGGTCTCGAAAACTGTCTGTAGTGCCCATGCACAGAAAACCCCCCATAAATTATGCATAGTTTTGTCCCTTGGAGCCTGATATCTGGGTACCAACATGAACCAGTGAAAAATGCACCCCATTGCCATATAGCTGATTTTGCCACGTCCGTTTAGTTAGATTCCAAAATCCATTTTTAAACAAAACAAGGTAATACGGAATTCCCTGTTAACCATCTACTATCCAACTTTGGTTACAAATGGGATTGTGGTTAGAAATTTACCTAGTTCTGGCCCTTATGGGCCATGCTCCCTGGGCCCCCATGGAACAATGTGTGTCATTTCAGGAAACCTCTATCCCTCCCCCTAAGGATCATTCCTACCAAGTTTGGTCTACATGCTTTGATTTTGAAAGAAAATGATGTAAATTTGAGTTGTTCCCGTAGGGCCCTACCCCAACATGTTGCCCCCCCCCTCAGGGGTCAAATGGGGACACTCTGGGCATTGTCATGGGGAACAATAATTCACCACATATATAGGTATCTACACACAAAGTTACTTGCTAAACTATATTTCTGGATGTAGAGAAGATTGTGGCCCTTCAGGGCCCTGCTCCTGGGCCGGGAGAGGGGGAGGGTGTGGCAGGTAAACCATTTGAGGACCCTTCAATTTCAACCCCATAAGGGATCATTCCTGCCTAGTTTGGGCTAAATCCAATCATGCGTTTTAAAGAAGAAGATGATGTGTAAAAGATAAAGCACGACGCGCAATGAACAAAAAGCGATCACAATAGCTCACTTGAGCAAAAGGTTAAGGTGAGCTAAAAACATGACTGGATTTAGAGCAGATTTGTTAGAAATGATTCTTAGGGAGAGGGAATTTAGTGTTCATCAAATTGTATACATGGCCCTAGCCCATTGAGGGAGGGGGGGGGCAGTTTAGAGATTAACTATGTGGCAGAATCTCTGTATGGGAAGGGAATGCCACATTTTGTTTTTACATGTTTAACATTATGTGCCCCTATTGCTGCCTAGATATTGACCTCCGCGGACTAAATCCCTGTGCAATTCAAACGTAACCTGCATTGTTTCGCCTAAACGCAGTATCTAAAGGCGCCCATAGAGAGTATATGATAAATTGCACATACACTTTTAGGCCAATATCTAGGGAACAATACAATGGGGCCACATATAACATAAAAAATGCATTGCCTTCCCGTACAGATGATTCTTGCACAGTCAGTTAATCTCTGAACTGTGCCCCCCCTCCAACACCATTTGGAGAACACTGAAACCCTTCCTTCAATGGTCATTTCTACCAGATTTGAAAGAAGAAGGTGAAAATGTGAATTACGTGTATCTTCACAGGCACCCAATAAGGGGCAAACAGTGTCACCTCGGGCATTGTCACGAGAAAAAATTATTCAATGCTAATATATGCAATACCATAGATTTATGTTCACACAAAGTGAATTAGATAAACAACTCCTGAAAATTAGCTTGCTTTGAACTTTTGGGGCCCTGCCCCAGACCCCCCCCCGGGGGGGGGGGCAGATACACCACGTGAGGGCCGTTGATCGAATGACCAATATAAGGATCATTTCTGCCAAGTTTGATATTAATCAAATCATGTTTTTGAAAGCAGAAAGTGAAAATGAGACTTATCTGCTTGGGCCCTCCAGGGCCCTCGCCCAACCTGCCACCCCCTTTAGGGGCCAAATGGGGCTACTCTACTCAAAAAGTGAATTGCCTATATTTCTAGATCTAGAGAAGACGATGTTCGAAAATAAACTACTTTTGGCCATTAAGGGCCCTGCCCACTGTTTCCGGGGTTCAGATGTACAAATTGAGGGGCCTTGAATTCAAACCCCTAGGAATCATTCCTGTCAAGTTTGGGCTAAATCCAAATATGTGTTTTAAAGAGGACGAGAAAAATATTTAAGTACGACGAACAACGCACAACGGACGGTTAAAGCAATAGCAACCCAGTAATGTTGATATTTAGTATCAGCCATATCGGGTACATGTGATTTGGAGAATTAAATCACTGAAACCTTCATTTTGGTAATAAGCTGGTGAACCATATTATTACGCATTAGTTATTATATTGTAAACAGACGCTTACACTAGACAAATTAACTAACCAGCCCTAATGCATGGTGAACTTAATGTTAAAAGTAAGCCTACACTCTACGGTGGTTAAAAACTAAGTTTTGTGTGAATATAACTGAAATTTCTGTCACAAATATTCATTTCTTGCAAATAAGGCTAATTTTAATGAAATAAGCATCCCTCTAAACCTAAAATTCGAAGTTTGTTTGGTTAAAAACAGTCCATTACTTGAAGTTATATGCCGTTTTATTAATGGCCCGATTTTGGCCCTGCAAGCGTACTTTGGCCCTGTGGGGCCCATTTGCGTGCCCAATTGTAAAATATTAGCACTAACTGTTTACAATAGGTTATCAGTGCTTATTAGGTGACAATTTGGCCCACTTCAAAAAGCTTAAATTATATTGTTAAGCCATTTTTATGAAATGGGCCCAAAATGGCCCAAAATTGGTCCATTGGGCCAATTTGGCCCATTGTTCATCCCCAGCTGGTAGATATTATCAGACCTATTGACATTGAGTGATTGGGCCCATGTGATGTACAATTTGGGGCACTTCAAAAACAATAAAAAGCATTGTAAATGCATTTTCTTGACATGGGCCCCAAAAGGCCCAGAACAGGGCCCTGGCCCACTGTATAAATACTTGTTTCTAATGCAAAGGTTAAATCATGCTCACCCAACAAGTTCTATGACCCACATTTGTCTTTATAAAGCAATTCCGTTGGACAAAATACACAAATTCAGCAAATGAACATACCATGGGCCAATGGGCCCTCTTTGGGCAATCTACGGACCTGGGGCCAATTTCATGACTTTAAATTCATAGAGCATGTCTTGCAGGTGTAAAGCATATATTTCGTGTGGAAACAAAGTATTTTTGAACGTAATATTGACCAACATGCCCATAAAATGGTTTGGGCCCATTTAAGGTCCCAAATGGGCCGTTTGGGCACCGATTTTCAAAAATCGGTTGGCACCAGCGTATTCTACGTCCAATTTTACCCTATAATCCGTTTTCCAAAAAAGTGAAAACCATTTCCCACTGCCCCGGGTTTTTGAGCCCAACTATTATAACACTTACTTCACCCAAGTTACATCAAGTAGGGGTGGGCGAATGAAACCTTTTTGGGGAAATTTAATTTCAAACAGGTGGATTCTGTTGCCATTTTGGCTGCTGAATACAAATCTATTGAGTTCTTTGGTTTCAGGTTATATCTGATATTGGTTCCTAGCGATTTTGCAAAATGACCACCCAAATCCCCTAAAATTACAGTTTTCCTATGTAAATACTTCAATATCTATCCAAATTAGACTTAGACTTAGGGACGCATGAGGCGGTCAGCTTCCACCAGCTCCCTCTGTCTTGGGTTAGATTGTGGATGTCCTTCCATCTCACAAGGTTCCCTTTCAGATCACGTCTAATGGTGGGTTGCCAGCTCATCCTCGGTCTCCCTCTACACCTTCTCCCTTGGGGGGTCCACCATAGAGCCTGATTGGCAGGGCGGGTACACACAGAGAAATATTGGTTGAAATTTACACCCTATGAGGTTGAATACGGCTTCTGTCGCTGGCTGGCTTACCTATGAGGGTGTAAATTCTACACCCCAGTGGAGGGGTGTAATTTTACCACCCATTGAAAGGTTTAATTACACCCTGTGAGTTAATTTTTACGACCCTGTGGGTTTAATTTTACACCGCTGTGAGTGATTTATATTTTACACCATGTGAGTGTTTTAATTTACACCTTCAGAGGTTTAATTTGACACCCTGTGAGGAGATTTCTGATGACCCTCAGGGATTGATTTTACACCTTTGAGGTGTAAATTTTACACCCTGGTGAGGATGAAATTTATAGCCGGTGAGGATCATTTT
This sequence comes from Eucidaris tribuloides, assembly GCA_001188425.1. Taxonomy (NCBI): domain Eukaryota; kingdom Metazoa; phylum Echinodermata; class Echinoidea; order Cidaroida; family Cidaridae; genus Eucidaris; species Eucidaris tribuloides. The sequence goes on from JZLH01S0134261.1 coordinate 15,122, forward strand.
TACACCCGAGTGAGGTTTAAGTTTAACCTATAAGGTTAAGTTTCACTCTGTGTAGTTTAAATTGTACACCCAATGAGGATTGATTTTATGCGCCGTTAAAGGTTTAATTCGTACACCCTCTAGAGGTTCATTTTACATTTTACACCCTGGAGAGGATCAATTTTACACCGTCTGTGACATGTCCTGGGCTCATAATATATTACAAACCACACCCCCAATTGTAGATGCATACTGATCCAAAGCGCTAGGCAATTCATCACCCACATGCATAAGCATACTTGTTAAAATGAAGCGCGGACATATTCTAAAAATGGTCACGACCTAAGCGAATCCAATATAAAACACACTTGAGTGAATACCAGTAGGTAATCAGTATCACGCAGTAACAGTGATTTAATAATAAGAATGATATGTCACAAAATTAAAATTGAAAATATACGAGATTACGAACATAGTCTAAAAATTACAAGTTGTCGAGCCCGTGCAAGTCTGTATGGTTAGAGTTATAACCTCCCACTCCCATATATTCCCTTAAGTTTTGATACTGAAATTTGAGTATTTGCTTGAATTTGCTGCAAAGAGGGGGGGGATGTGTAATCAGAATGACAGATTATGTATGTGTGTTGGGGGGGGGGGGGGCAGGAGAAAGAAACGAGCCATTTTCGTAGAATTACAGAGTTAAATATGAAATGTAGGACAGCGTCACAGCGGAAGGGCCATTTTGCTGGAAAACTTTATTCCCAAAAACTTGTCTCATTCTTATATGCTAAGATGACATGTATATTAAATGAGTTAAGTGTCGAATTACTGCCAAATATATTCTTGGTGTGTGGAACAGAGATTAGGCAAGTATTAGTGCAACTATCGTATAAATTGGGTCATTGCTAGACATATGTACTAAACAACGTGTTTAAGTCAAGCGATAAAAATGGAGCCCACAGCCAAAACCTTAGGGATGTCAGCAATTAAAAATACTGTATGTGAGAAATTGAATTTATTATAGATGTGTGTTCAAAGTCAGCCCAAAACTGAATGTTCAGCTACTCATTATGTTATCCCAATTATATCCAAAATTCGAAGACAATCTATATCAAAATGAAAAATTACAAGATAGGTCTTTCGTGATAGTGTGAAAATCAAAGTTGAATTTGATAATTCCCTACAACGTGCAGAGTTCTGCTTGACTACTGTATGATCACAAAATGTTCATTCCAAAGTTGTTGTAAATCCGCCTAGAGAGGTAAGATAACACAACATTGGTAAGCGGATATGACTGTAGTCATCGGTCATAATTAATCAATGTGCTGTCTACTATTAAATGTTCCAGGTACTTACAAAATATCAATGACCTGCGTAAAAATACAAATAACATTTCTGATCAACGACAATAAGCCATACGGGAACGAATGGTATGTTAGGACAGTTGGACAACACTAATGGAGTAGGAAAAAGTCATTCATGACTAGGAGATTGACAGATTTGTTAAAAAAAAAGTTAGCCGCTTGTAAAACATACATGCAAGTTAGGGCTCAAATTCGTTGGTGAAATTTTGAATCTTAGAGGTCAACTCAAAGGCTGCTAAATGATCTAGCAGCGATAAACCCGCTGTCTTCAGAGGAAACCACACTTTCCCATTCGGCCTGTATAACGAATAAGTTGCCTTCATGACTAGGGGCCCTGGGATATGTTGCAGTTCATGGATCCTGACAAGATCAATATATTAGAAAAAAAAAACCCAAATGTATCATTATTCACGTCCTGGAATATATGATTCAGAAGTCCAGTCATCCCCCCCCTGCCAACAAAAAAATCCATATGTATGACCCTGATCATCAGAAAAAAAGAAAACTTGAAAGACTGCAATAGAATATTGGCCTACAATAGTAAATAAAATTATTCTAAACAAAGTAAAACAATATGCAAGGTACGGTATAAAAATAGAATAATACACATTGATTTGATCGCTGATTTTTACAAATTTCGTGGTCTCTTCAAAGCTAGAAATACAGACTATTTGGCCAACTTTTCACTTGAATAAGAATAGATTGATGTTAGACTGTACCACAATTATGATTTTCAAAGCGTGAAAATTCGTTCAGTCCTTATCATAGTATAATTTGACTGAATCAGATCATTGTGAACACCCTCTCGAGTCTAAGCTACATGAATTATGTG
>JZLH01S0134314.1:36792-48570 GCA_001188425.1 Eucidaris tribuloides
TTGCTTTGACCAACACCCATTCAATATTTATGGTTAGATTAGGCCACACTCATGTCGCTGTATCTAGCATTTTCTTAGAAACAGCGATACATCTCCTTTAACGTATTGGGCCTTACTGCTCGGCTGGCTGGACGGAGAGCGTCGCCCCCGGCGTCTGTTCTTCAAAAGAGATGGGCTTGTTCTGCTATCCTTGATCTAAAAGATCGGTGAAAGACCAATATCAAAGGGTTGGAAAATGCTGGGCGCGTTTCGTCCGTGTGCGAAAAATGTTAGATATCTATAGTTATATTTTTCATTTTTGCTTGACCAAAATGTTGTTAGTTGTAGTTAACAGCGACAAAGCTAATTCTTTTTTAACTACCTTAGTCATAAGTTTTGCCCTGTCTTCAGGAGGCGCGGGGTGCTGTCCAGCGGTCAAAATCAAAGTAGAAATGCATTGAAGTTTCAGTATCCAGCTAGTCTTTACCGTTTTCCAGAAAGAAGGAAGAAATTTATCTGCAGACATGCCATATCTAAGGTAGCATTGTATTGTCTCATAAGCCAAGCGTGTTATCAAAGTATCCATTATAATTGAAAGGAAAGCTGTGTCAATTTTGAAAATGTTCTACAATTGGGTCACACACTATAGTGCGAAGTGATACTCTTTTTCGAAATAGCATTCGTGCTGATTTGGTCGTGAAACTTGTTTATTCACGCCAATTTTGGTTAATAGATTGCATCCAGGTTAGGTAATGCTATACATGATTCAATAAACTCATGCGTTGATCACGTTTCGTTTCATGTTAGAGCGCGTGCAATCAACAAGACTAAACATTCCCGGCCCACACCCCCCCCCAAAAAACAAAATATATATACATAACGTTGTTTTCTCCTCTAAACACTTTTAACAGATAAGAAAATAAGGCTAAAAATTCGAATTATGCTCGCCTCTTGAGCTTAATTTGATATTTGGCGCAACGCTGCGACAATTACAACTGAACAGTGTCATCAATTTATTTTAATTTCATTGACTTTCACCTTTAATTTGGGTGAAACGTATTTTTGATTGTTTATAAGAATGATTTCAAATATTAAATCATATTGAAGTGATATTATGCTCGGCATGAGTTGGTCCGACATTGTATTTAGTGATATATATATACTCGAATTATCTTGTTATATGTACATGTTAGCCTGAAAAATGTATATGATATACTATACATTTTCTCTTATACGTACGTGTTTCTATATCATTTTTAATACCGTATGTACTGAAATTCCCAGTTACTATTCAATTATTATTGAAATAAATGTTTAATTTATGCGAATCCATAGATCACTTATAATATATCGGCACGAAAAGAGATCCCACACTTGAATTTATTACTATATTGAATATAATGTATCAGGGCCTCGTAAATTAATTAATTAGCTTGATAAAGATTTTATTATGTTTAAGCGCATGAACAAGAATTTATGCTAGACAGTGCAGCTATAAGGATTGAAGGGAACACCTAGGTTAATAAAACTCGCCCCGAGTTTTATTGTTTATTCATGTATAACTTGCCATTGGCAGTGTAACTTTCCAAACTTTTGTATTCTAGGGTGTTTATTTGTCCATTTGAACACTACTATGTAGCTCAGATATCAAAGTTTGACAATTTTTTACATTGAAGTTCCACAATGTTAGCCTATCACTTTAACAAAAATTGTTGACAGTGAACAGGAGTTATTCAAAGTTGACAGAAATTGTAGAGCGTATTATGAATGGAGACTTTAGCTATAGATAAAGAACACATTGACTCTTACAATGTAAGATCGTATTTGCAACTGCATGAAAAGTCGTTTTTAATTAATGCAAAATATTTCATAAAAAAACACACAAATTGGTGTTTCATGAACACTGCTCTCAACACATTTAAAAATAGCGTATTGCTGATTATGAGTGTTTTGATTTCTTGACACAAATTTTGCCCCCAAACAGTTGCTCGCATTGCTTCTTTGCGGAATTAGACTCACTAGAATCACTTTAAAACAACATTTGACATAAGGAGCAATGAAAACTAAATTAAGCGGATATCCGTCATATGTTCCCTCAAATCTTATAGCTGCACTGCTCATAAATTCTTGTTCAGCGTAAACATAATAAAATCTTTATCAAGCTAATTAATTAATTTACGAGGCCCTATAATATATAATATATAAATTCAAGTGGTGGGATCTCTTTTTCATGTCGATATATTATAAGTGATCTATGGATTCGCATAAATTAAACATTTATTTCAATAATAATTGAATAGTACTGGGAATTTCAGTACAACGGTATGTAAAAATGATATAGAAACACGTACGTATAAGAGAAATTGTATAGTATATATATATTTTTCAGCTAAATGTACATATAACAAATAATTCATAGTTATATATATCATAAATACAATGTCGGAACAACTCATCCGAGATATCACTTCAATTGATTAATATTTGAAATCATTCTTTAAACAATCAAAATACGTTTCACCCAAATTAGAAGGTAAAGTCAATGAAATTAAATAAATTGATGACACTGTTCTTGAATTGCACGTTGGCCAAATATCAAATTAAGCTATACTGGGAGCATAATTTGTTTTTTACCTTATTCTTTATCGTTAAAAGTGTTAGAGGAGAAAACAAGTATATATATATATTTTTTTTTCGGGGGGGGGGGTGGTGGCGGGAATGTTTAGTCTTGTTGATTTGCACGCTCTAACATGAACGAAAGGATCAACCATTAGTTTTATTGGAATCATGTATACATTTCCTAACCTACAATCTATTACCAAAATTTGGGGTGAATAAACAAGTTTCACGGCCAAAATCAGCTTTTCGAATAAAACTTATACGTGTTAATATTATCATTATACTGTTTTCAAAGCTCTATAAATGTATTAGATATGGTTAATTTGTCATAATTTTCAATATTGGTTATTCCACACATCCTATCGAATTTCCGTCAGAAGTATACCCAAACGTATACCGAAAAAGTTCCTACTTTGGTAAGGAAACCAAATATTGAGTGTAATATATTATTCTTTAACTTTTCACATATGATCTGGCCTTGATATTCGCATCTTTATAATGTTCGCTTCCTTTACATGAGGTACACTTAAATAAGTCATCCACGGTTGACAGAGGTACGCGGTTCTCACAAAATTATATCCTGCTTTGTTGAACGACAAGCGTTGATAACGATGTTCTGTTTGGTCACGTATCAAAACGTAACCTTCCGCTCTTAGTCCGTTCACGAACTACGGTGTCGGTGAACTCCAACACCGACTCGATAAAGTCTAGCGAAACTCTATCAGCCCAGGATTCGGGTCGCAAGTTGTTTTCAAAGAAGCCACAGTGCCCTCCGCTGTCTGTGGTTACAAGAAGAAGATTGGGAAGAGTGGAAAATAGCTCAAAGGGTACATTGCCTTTTCGACTGAATGGATCATCGAAGCTATTTATACAGAGAAGTGGAACAGCTATCTCATCGGCCTCACGAAGGGGTTCATTATGCTCCCAATATTCCTCTAAATCTTTGATTTTGTGCATGGGACAGTCCACTCGCTCTATCCATTCTGATAGTGTCCTCGACGAGAAAGCTGCATCGAGATCGAAACTTTTCGGCATAGCGTTGGCATGGTTCGTAAAATTGTACTTGAGTAACTGTAAAGTTATCCAGTTATAGAAAGACGAGTTATGGTTTCCAATTGTCGATTCTAGATCGTAAACTGGCGATATACAGACAGCAGCACAGAATTTGGATGACGACCCATAATTACCAAGGTACGACAGAAGTAGACTACCTCCGAAACCCAGCCCAATGACTGACAGTCTTTCCCCCGACGGCAGTTTGGATTCTAAATATCGCACAGCATCCTTTAGGTCTGAGGTATCGCCCACACTTTGGACTTTAGGCGTCGTCAAGGGTAGTCCGCTCGTGCCCCGACAGTGAAAGACAACTGGGTCGTATCCTCGGGTGATGACTTTCATGCATAGGCGGGAAACCGCGGATGAACTCGATGCTAAATCGGGTAATATTAACACGACTCCTCGAGAGGAGGATTTGGCTTTGTGCTTGTTAGCTATGTCCTCTTTCCAACCCCAGTCCAATGCGACGATGCCGCCATCGTTCATTTGGATGATCTCCCTACGATACCTCATCCCACCATCGGAGAGAAGACACGACAGGAATGTCTGTATATGGCCGTTCCACGCCCACACGGTTGGGATAAAGGGTTCACAGAGGACACGGCAATGCTTGGAGACATATTTTAACAGAGCCGAACGGCGAAAGTGGAGCTGTGGTAAGGGAACCGCAGCCTCGGCGCGCGACCCGGATCTCCAGAACCAGCGGAAAAACAGCACGACGAAAGTGCAGCAAAAGGTGACTCTCTCCACGATGCTAGCCACAACGGAATTGTGGTAGTTGTTGACAGTTTGGCTATCCTTCTCCTTATGCATATCTGCCATGCACCAACTCTGTTGACTGTTCCGGCTGGAACATGAAGCATCAATGTGAGATAACGTGAGCCCCGGCGCTGCGCCCTGCAATGCACAACTCATAATGATGCACGTGCCCAAGAGAAAGCACACCGCCACAGCCAGCATTTGGGTATCGGCTTCCAAAGAAACAACCGCAGGGTCAAATACAATTCGTTCAAGACGTATCCGTTATCATTCCGAGGAAAAAACAATCAATGCAATATATTACACAATAACTCGTTGAGAAATGAAACTTGACATACTCTGACGGGGCAATATAATGTGAATATATGTGGTCTTTACTTCCTGGTCAAAACTGAATATGTGCGTTGCGTTTCAAATTCGTACATGTTGAAAATATATCCGATCTGCTTACACATTAATATCCCGCAGCCATAAATAGGTCAACCACTGAACCTTCAACGAGAATAGTCTTTTGTTGAAATCTTTAATATTAATTTGCTTCAAATATTGCTCAAGGAACCGACGAGCGACACAGAATGGGAAACACGAACGAGTCTGTCGTAAACACAGCCGCTTCTGCACGGATTTGAAGAAATGGAATGTTATTCCACGTCATAATACGTTGCCGTAGTGGAGTTATGTGACAGTGACGTTCCCCAATTATACTGACGGGGGTAAAGTCGTGGCATTTAGATTACGCGATTATAAACCTCGAGCAACAACTTCATAGTTAATGAGAAACGGAGAGTATTGCTAGCAGAACACGATCGTTTAATCATTAATTGTAATGATCCAGGGAGTCACCTTATTGTACACGACATTATTAGTGCTTCATATGCGTGCGTCTCCTCCCAAGCGACCGGCATTCGAGAACCCCCTCTTAGCAGTGCCGTATCGTTTGGCGCGTAAACCAATAAAAAGCTGGCAATAACGGACAGATCTGGTTCGATCATTTGCCACGAGGTCGTTGAATTGATTAAATCATGGCGTAACAGGAACAGCAACACCACCAAGAATAATTAAACGGTTATCCAACAACTCGTGTGCTGACTCTGCTCCGTTCCTAACACGTATTTACACCTCAGAGTGGTATAAACACACGGAAGTGTATACAGACATGAACGCAAATGTTTATGCTCCAGTAATTCCGGGTACAATGGAATCCATAATATCACATACCATTCATATAAAATCGCGCGTTATCAGAAAATGGTATCTTCTTCGTCCTTTGCCGAATGCTGTCGCTATTGTTCAGTCTGCGGTTATTGATATGGTGTTGTCTGTCAATGGACTGCGCGTACCAGACGGTATATGTTGGGCATGACGAATTTGCGACCAAACAGTTATCACAATAGTTTATTTACCTCCCAATCTGTACACCCACAGAAGTTTGTCAGTATAACAGATAACAATACTCCTGATATACGTGAAAGGAACAAATGTCAGTTCTAACAAACAACTCGTAACAATCTGCTCAAAATATTTGCAGAGTCGACACGTGTCTGTGATCTGTTGTTCATTTACTCGTCACTTTTATTGGCAATGGTCATGGTCGATTAAATAACTAGGCATCCGTGCGTCACACAATTGTAATGGTGTCAAACGATCGATTCACATATCCGTCAAATCTTTCATGATTTTAGAAAGAACACGATAGTATACTGGAGTAAATTTTATTCATCTTTGTTTACCCTGAGAATTCGTAATGTACATCACAAGATCTCCAGTCAAACCTAAAAACAATATGGTTCGCTGTTCGTTTATGTATTCATAGATAAATAGTTCCTCATAGAGTCGTTAAAAATGTGACAATGATGGTCGTCTGTTTTATCCGAAAAGTTTTCAGAAAGATGTAAATCAAATCTTGGTCAAAACAGATACAATCTCGCCGTTTTAGGATTTGTTTACTCTTTGACGAAGACGTCGAAGTGGCCTTTAATTTACCAATAGACAGCGTACGGAGAGGGTTGTCCTTAGTCGTGTGAAAATGTCAGCAACTTTAGATGTTTGGATGGATGTGTGCAGAGCTCGCGTTAATTGCATTCCATGAGATACGTCCACATTGAAGCTTAATCAGTCAAATTACAGTCTGGAATATTGAATTTCGATTTGTATAATCATATCCTTCATGAGTCCGTGTTAAACAAATCCAATCACGCTAATTAATGCCACAATAAATCACCAGTGACGTGTAGCGATCGAGACCAGTGCACTGACAGCTGTCGTGCGAGCAGCGGGGACTTGCTCGTCTAATGCAGATGTTGAAGAGATCCGCACACGGCGTGTTCCATCTTTTTTTTCTATTGAAAATTTAAAGTGCAATAATAAGGAATTAAATTCTCGCCCTTCCTTTGTGGGCGCACGTTCACTCGATCGCAAGATAAACGAAATCGCTTCTCTGTTGTGTGTATGGCCAGTAACTATAATGTTTATGTGTACACGTCTTTAAGTCGTATTATCCGCGCTGTAATTAGAATCTGCATTGACTTTTATTTAAACGCATGCTGAGTTGAATGTATTCTGCAGCGTAGCAAAGATGCTTACTCCTTCTACCGTCAATAGATATCGAAATTTGCCACGACAAGTTCAGCAGATTCTGTAAACCATCTGTGCCGATCAAAGATGGGAGAGAAAACAGCTCAAGTTTCCAGTTTCTCCACCTGCATCGGTTGTAACTCGATATTCAACACACCTCCATCAACATTATGAACGTCGTTACTTTCAATTCTGCTTTCTTGGAAAAGTTTGGTCGCAAATAAATAAGAGAAGTGACTGTAAACGGATTATCCTATTCAGTTTCATTTGACGTCACATTCATGCAATACTTGGTTCTTCACGTGCAAATTGAATAGAAAATGTCACCGTCGATAATTTCATGAAATTGTTCACTTAGGGTTTTCCAACTACATTATTCGATTGCTTTCTCACGTTGGGCAGTTTGAATACTGACTGAAAAATTCAACGGAGTCTTCATACGAGGACACCTTATTCTGCCCCGGCAGATGAGGGCTTTTGAATCGGTCGTAGTCGCTGGCGAGGCTTATATCGATTCGTCGGATGCGAGTCACAGAAAACACTCCCTTGCATTCAGCGCTCATGTATTGAGTTATACGTCATTCTATGCAAGACGAAGAACGCACGTGCACACAAACTTCTATGCAAGCAGATGCAACGCCACGCCGTTTCTCAACATTGTTGGTCTATGCCAGTGACGTCATAACGACAGCCTTGAGTGTAAGTGCGATTGGTCAACTCTGATACGTCACAGTGACGGTTAAATAATCGAAAACGTGGCGTATACCTCGATTGCTCAAGGACTTTCTTATCTTGTCCAGACGTGAGCGACCAGGATTTCTTTGAACAATTAAATATACCTCAGAGATTAAAAATGGTCAAGAGACTTTGGCAGACAACACGAGTAAATAGCCTGACGCGCCTGAGCTCATTATGACGGATGGTTTCGGGCAAAATACTGGTGAATTAGCTGTTGAAATTGCCATTAACAATTCCTATGATAAACGAGCTGATAAACGTATAGAGTACTCGCTCACATTAAGTTTAAATAAAGGCGAAGGACAGACCAATTGTTTTATTTCTGGATTACATGAAGAACAGTATCCTTGATTTTTGTGATATGAAGTGTAGGTGACCAAATGTATTTCGGTAATTGGAACAAATTAATTAAAGTAATGGCTTCTGAGACATAGTTAACAATAATTATAGAAAGAGTGTCCTTAATCGCACATGAAGTCGCACTTGACTCACGGCCCACCCACAACATCCAAACGTATTCATATCAAAGTCGCGTTCATCACCTCGTACGCTCTCGGCAATATAACATTCTTTATATAGAATTAAAAAAATTCGTATTTCCTTAAAGTGAGAGGCTAAGATTGTGGAGCATCGATTTAAAAAATGTCAAACTTTGATATCTGAGCTACATAGAAGTGTTGGAATGGACAAATAAACACCCTAGAATGCAAAAGTTTGGAAAGTTATGCTGCCAATGACAAGGTATGCATGAATAAACAATTTCTACTCCGGTGGATGATAAAATAGCCTAGATCTGCACGCAGTAAATCTATGGGAGGAAATGGGCAGGTGAATCCGGTCAATTCAAATGCTTGTAGATTTTCAGTTTTTTAAAGTACTAAATCATCATTTTCAAAAACATCAGTGGATAACTTTGTATGTGTTATCGATCTAGTGTTATAAAACTGCAATATTTCAACTGAAAAACACATTTCCCTTTTCGTACTTTAAGAGATGTAGAGAACTCAAAAAAAATAATGCCCTTTATGACAAAGTGCAAAGCAAGACCATAATATCAAAACGAATGAAGGTTATAATCACACATTTACCTCTTGGTGTACAACGTGTATTTGCTTATATGTGGTAATGTTCTCGGCCATTTTGTACATGCATTTTTTTCGGTAAACGGCATAATATATCACTATCTTGGGAACGGGAACAACGAGTGAATGAATACATTGCGTGCATTTGGAGGTGGTCCATATGTTGCCTCAATCGATTTTACATTATTTCATCGATTGCGTTTTATTATGTATTTGATTGATTTTTGTGTTTCAATCTCGTTCACGTCTAGAGTGAACTCACCTTCTTGTAAAGAATGGCCGCATAATTATGCAGCACAAGTTCTAGTCCGGTACAACTTGTACGTACTACTGATAAGGTCTAAAAATAAAGCCTTGAAAAAATTGCAGTTCAAAATGATCATTACGTACTTTCAAAAAGTGCAAAATAAATCATTAAGCGACCATTCCAGTTTACCCCACAGACTGTCGTCTTGCAGAATTTTCATTCAGCTGAAAATGATTCATGTACAGATTTTTATCTGTACATGTTTTACAAGTGACAGCATAATTGTCAGAACTTTTATGTTGTAGGGTGTTTATTTGTCCATTCAAACACTCTCAGGTATGTCATATAGCACAGTTTGTCATTTTTTATATGGGGCTCTCACAATGTTATACAGTGTCGTTTTTAAGTCGTTGTGAGGATTATTTGTACGTGGTAATTAGATTGGAAAGTTCATTCTCATAATGGAGACATTATCTCGATGAATATGTCCAGACGTGATAAAGTTGGAGGCCTGATATTAAAGTGCAAACATAAACTAACCTCACGGACACACACACACACACACACACACACACACACACACACACACACACACACACACACACACACACACACACACAACAACACACACACACACACAACACACATAAAACACACAAGCAAACACATGAACACACATAAACATCACGCACAACATGGCTGTTACAAACACACATAAAACCACACACACACCTAATACATACATACAAATGCGATTCAGCCACACACACACACACACACACACCACATGTGAATTTCTCTGCAAACTGATATCGAAAGTCGAGTATAGACCACATTGTTGGTGTGTTTGTGTGTGTTGTGTGTGTGTGTGTGTGTGTGTGTGTTTGTGTGAAGTTCAATCAGTGTTATCACTTTCATAATTTTGCAGTAAGTTCATGAATTCACAATGTTTTAGAACGTGTATATTTTTAGTTTTATTTCAAAATAAAATGAAAATGCTGGACCGACATCACGACGGAAAAAAGGTTATCTTTAGTACTTCAACTTCCACGACCACGACCACTGTCACTGCCATCATCACCAGCACTACCACTTTTACTATCAATACTGCTATACTACAACTACCACTTCCACTACCACTACCACTACCACTTCCAATACCACTTCCAATATACCACTACCATTACTTCTACCACTCCACTACCACATCAGCTGGCCTATACTACCAATAAGACTTCCGCTATTACATCCAATAATGCTAATGCTGATACTACTGTCCTACTACATCTACCATTGATATATCACTTTCTTCTTCCCCCTTATTATTACTTAGACCACTCAGTTGGTATTATGTTTAAAAAGGGCTTGGATAGTCCCTAGGAAATAGAATGTAAGAGAAAGCTTTAATATTGTCCTTCCACACAAATCAACTGAATACAAATGCTGATCAGATTATTTGGTTACTGACTGGTGGCAAATTATCCACATACCTTCCCAGTTGTGCTGTTTTATTTCCCTTGTGTTGTATATACATAATTTACATCATACCGTATATCACGAAATGCATCTTATTTCTAAAGTCATATCAAGACGTTTTAGTAGAGATGAACTAGACTCGATCGTAAAATGCGCTTTGCATGGAATTGTCATCCACTAAAATTAAATTCAAATGATGCAAAAATACAAGGACAGTCCGAGGCCATTTCAATAAATCACAAATGGAACTCAATGACCCCTTGATTGATATACGAAATCAATTTAAAACCCTGCTTGATAGCTAAAGCTTCTTACAGGTGAAGACCCGATTTATGAGGAATTGGCTACATATGCCCCCGCTTTCTCAAAAGACCAGATGACCAGCCCCCTCTCGAGGTCCCCATTCACTAAGCACATAATACTTAAGTAGTAGATTATTTATATCTGAATTCAGCCATATTGAAGAGCTTAATTCTCTCCATCCGAAATAAAGTCTCTACTCCTCTTTGTATATCCAAGCTTACTTTTAAGTGTACCCCAGTTATCGTCAAGAGTTCAATAGATTTGTTTGTTGTTGTTACCAAAAAATCACTCTTTTTCCATTTTTTTTTGCTTCGTTGATATATCCAGTCGCTTGTAAAGCACAGAGACTCGATGTAATATGGTACGTAATGAACTACATGTATGTAAGCGTATTATCTTACTGACCAACCCATTTCAAGGGAAATAACATGATTGGAGGAAGTCCTTATTTGGCATACGACTATTCTAAAATAATACTACAGTGAAACCTGTCTATAGTGGTCACCCCGGGGAAAAAATGCGGCCTTCATAGACAAATGGATGCTATAGTCAGGTTCTTTAGCACATGATTTGTCTCCATTGGAGTTATGTTTGTGGCCACTATAGACAGGTTTGCTGCTTTAGACAGGTGGCCACTAAGACAGGTTTGCTGCTTTAGACAGGTGGCCACTAAGACAGGTTTGCTGCTTTAGACAGGTGGCCACTAAGACAGGTTTGCTGCTTTAGACAGGTGGCCACTAAGACAGGTTTGCTGCTTTAGACAGGTGGCCACTAAGTCAGGTTTGCTGCTTTAGACAGGTGGTCACTAAGACAGGTTTGCTGCTTTAGACAGGTGGCCACTAAGACAGGTTTGCTGCTTTAGACAGGTGGCCACTAAGTCAGGTTTGCTGCTTTAGACAGGTGGCCACTAAGACAGGCTTGCTGCTTTAGACAGGTGGCCACTAA
>JZLH01S0134335.1:1022-12300 GCA_001188425.1 Eucidaris tribuloides
TGTTCAAAGAACACTGAATAGGGCTTTAAGGCTTGCTTTGAGCAAAATACATTTTGCTCAAATATCTCCAAAACACCAAAATGTCAGTTATGCCCTTTTGTCATGGGGGGGGGGGGTCAGACAAGTTGGATAATTAGTATTCTATTTTGTAAAATTATCATTTTTCATTGAGAGCTTACAGCATTTACCAGAGAAAATGTGTGGCTAGCGTAATATAAAAGCAATTGACCTTTAGTGTTGGAAAACATAAAAAATCATGAGTTTAAAACAGGCTCCACATCCTTCGATTAAACAGAAAATGTACCATTTGTTTATTAATGAGACGTTTTGGAAGCTAATTTAGCATAGGTTTGTATGGGACGGTGTATAGAGGCGGCAGAGGGCCTCAATGGCCTGCAAAAATCCAAGGCTTATTAGTTAGTGACGCAATGAAATAAAATGTTTGACGTAAAAGACAGGCCTGGATGAATTAACCCACCCATTCATTTCTTCGTATGAATAGGCTAAGTGATACAGATAGAACATTTAGAGGTAAAGAAGTGCATAAACATCTTTGGCCAAACAACATGATTACGTAATATCGCAGACTCTGTCTAGCGCATTGTTTTAACCAAGCACGGGCAATTATTGTTACGTTGAGCCCCGAACAAGGAGCAGATTATAATTAAACAGCACATCAGATAAAGCTTGCTAATTTACAGACACGCCGGAAGATAATTAGAATAATTTTTGGAAGTCTTGCGGGAGCGCTCTTTATCTTAAGAAGATCTTAAGAAGACAACTATTCCTGTACTTGTCTGTAATGATTGCGTTGGGTCAGTAATTTGAATGTCTGTGTTATCATTAGGGATCGTACTTGAGATTTCCGTCACGACCGAAGGTAAAACTTGACAAACTCGTCACGGAGATCAAGTAAAAATAAAACCTAAAAAAGGTAATTATAACCACTTAGAGATGACAATCACGTCAGAGATTATAATCAAATAATGAAGAAAGAGAATCAAGTACCGATTTAAGGATATCCAGAGAAGATTAAAAAAAAGATCTCTTTTATTTTTCATCTGTATTCCATCATGGCCACTGATGACGGTGACATTTCATTTTCAAGGCTAGGCTTATTATTTAGGAAACCATGTTTCTAATTATACGACCTCATTAATCTCTTTTGATTACTTTTTAATGTTACAGCAACGCATTCTTCTTGATTTGTTAAATATTTGGTATGCATAGATTGATTGACTTGAAAGTTTCAAACAATAAATAGATACATACGGGTAGACACGACACATTTAGAAACATGGGCTGAGCCACGTTGATAATTGTATTCAGTGGAAATTAAAGCTGCCTAGTACCATTCAATGTTCAATATTACCCACGGACATTTACCATGTTTACCTAAAATAGCTACATTATTGTACTAAATAGGGTATTTGCCTACCTTTTTTAGCATCACTGTGTACAAAAATAACATTACATATAATGCTAGAAACAAAGACAGGAAACTTGAAAATAAATTTCCACCCTGACACCATCGTTACAAACGAAATTTGTTCAGAAAGATTTCTTAAAGGTAGTGGATCTGATTTGCAAACATCTCCGCAGACCAGGAAAACAAAACCCATGCCCTTAGGCTATTGATGAAGGGCATGTCTGTGAAATATGGGGTGCCAGTGATTGCCTAGAATTTGAAAAATGCAAAAGAAAAACAATAGCCGTTTAGTGTACCTTCTATGGTAGGGATTTTTTTCTCGCGAGAAAAAATTCAAGTCTGAGTCTTACGGTCACTATAATTTCACCAAAACTGAGTTTCCAGCTCCTATATTTTGCTAAGGGTTCCCAGATGACATTTTCTTCTAAATGCCATTGTATTTACACAATGTTAATTTTTAGGCATGCAAAAGAGATCCACTGCCTTTAAAAGCCCATCCTGTAATGTAGGTCACATCTGTACCCGATATCTTTTCATTTGGAAATTAGAATTGCCTATGTACATGAGACGATGACATGAAATAAATGTAATATTTAGGATGACTTTACATTCCATAGTCTATACGCTGCATTATGTATGAAAAATTGCACTAAACATATAAAGAAATTCAAAGGTATGCTTTAATATAAAATCACATTAATGTAATGGTTAATATATCAATGGGTCAGATTCAATGTACGTTTCGGTCTTCTGTTATCTTTTCCCTGACATGTTACTGGGTGAAAATGGTTAAAAATGACAGAAATCGTTCTCAAGCTTAAAATGATGCCATGACATTCTGTATCACGTTTGGCAACATATGGACTATTATGTTAATGTTGCTTAAAGGTATAATGCCGAGGTAGAAGTGATAAACGCCCTCATTATAACACAAATCATTAAAGTGGGGGCACGCCTGTTTCCCATAATGCAAATATAACAGTTTCCTTGCAGGGTGAAATAGAGTATTAATTTCCCTTTAGTAAATCTGTATGCATTATCATAGTACAAATGTGCAAACTTCTCCTTCGATCTTATGCTCCATGGCAGGGGCTCTTTACGATTCATTGGGTGTAGAGAGTTAAAGACATTGGCTAACATTATTGAGCTTCAATTTAAAAAAAAATATCAAAATGTGATATCTGAGCTACATAGTAGTGCTTAAAAGGACAAATAAACACCCTAAAATACGAAAGTCTGGAAGGTTTTGCTGCAACATATGCATGAATAAACAATTAGTACTGCGGTGGAGTATGAAATAGCCTAGATCTACACACAGTACGTCTATGGGAGGAAATGGACACGGTGGATCCGGTCAACCGGAGTACTTACAGATTTTCACCTTTTTAAGACTAAATAATCATTTTGAAATACAATTTTTCAGGGCTTCAGTTTTAGACGTTATATCAAAGATATATACTGAGAGCATAGCTCACATATTTCAAACTGTAGTCTTTGTTAGCCTGTTAGCTTTAAGACAAATTTTCAAATATTAATCGCCTTGTTACAGTGCCTAACATCACATACATAAAAGCTTTTTATAGACACAAACTGCGATTTATAGCAAAAATCTGATCGTACACGCATAAATACAAGCTCTAGTTATTCAATCGTGATATGCTATTTTCATTTTCCCAGGCCTGTGTATATATGTTCCAGATATTGAACAACCTTTTCACACAAATTCACGTCAGATTCTTCGCTTCATTGTTCGTTGCCTCTTTTCATTTTTTATGGTCACTACGTGAGAGTTGTGCCGCGTTCATGCGGACGTGAGTTGAACACCATCAAATATTGTCATTTGGCTGAATAACGCACGCTTGCTCTAATTCATAACGCTCATTTATCTCATACGACTGACAACCTAAACCATATCCAAGATTGAACTGGGGTAGATCCACGCGAATAAAAGAAAATTTGGCATCGATGCCCAGTATCGTTTGGATGAATGTTTAACATGAATTGTTCTGCTATTGTCTTTTTTTATATAGATAAGGCAATATCATCTGTTAATGCTCTGAAAATCATATGATCTGAAACATTTCCATATTTGAGGAATCGATGAATAATGGAAGAATCAGGACGCCTAGCCGACCGTTTCGCCACGGGAAATGCACTCAGTTATATCTGCGGTCTGATAATTTTTGTCTCTACAAACAGTTTCCAGCAGGTTTGGTTTTTTGTGTTATTTCATGTGGAGCAAGACAATACCATAATTTGTGAACGATTGACGGAAAATTGTTGCCTGTCGAATAAAACTGAATCTTCATAAGATAAAATGACTGAACGATTGATCTATCTATTAATGGATTGGTTTATGGATGGATGGATTAAGTGAGTAAGTGATTGACTGAAGGGGAACGTTGTTTTAATAACTCACCTAAATTAAAACGTCACTGATTCACATTCATCAATGCAAGGGATTATATGTGACAATATACTACCTAAATCGAAATGTTATTTGAAAAAGTCATGAAAACAACATGGCGTAGCGCCGCTAGCGCGTGACGAAATTTGTCACAATATCAGCTCGTGTTTATTTTCCAAATGGAGCTACAAAATGTCAGACACTGTCAACTAAGTCTGTAAAAATAAACCAAAATGGGCAAGTATAAAATGTTAAGTACTCGTTAGCTTAATTGCGTCGGATCAGATTACATGAGACAATTTATTTTCCTTTAAAAGCAAAGTAATTCCATGTTTAAATAAATCATACTAAAACATAAAACGTGTTGTATACATGTATGTACACATTTAAAAAATGATAGATAACAAACATATCACATGTATATACCCAACAAGTGCAAAATGTGATACCTTGACGCAATATATCGTTTTATATCCGTCATTGTAAGTTTCTTGATACCTGGTTGGTCAATTGCGCATCATGTGATTAATGATATTCCAACTAGATCCATGGAGGTGTCGCCCTTGTGACGTCAATCCGCAAAATAGTAACTATCCAGCGGATTGACGTCACACATAATGGCGTAAATCACAAACAGTCGATTTACGGCTTGTAACAAAAGTCACAAAATAACACCTCACGTTAAAAACGTTCACAATATTTATGTCTTTATAACTTCAAAAAATATTTCAGTGCTTTGTTTGCCATTTGCACGCTTACTGAGTCTAGTTAATCTTAACCAAACGTGTTTTGTAAAGAAAGACAAATTTTTCGGAGGATGTATATACAATTTTAATGACCGTACGCTATTTTTTCCGTGCGCGCAAAAGACATATAGCGTGCTACACCCATATGGAAGTCTAGCAAAGTTTAAGATTAACACTATTGGTTAAATTTGTCGAGTTTGAGTTAGGATTACAGTTAAAATAAGAATGAGGATTAAATTAGTATTATGTGTATGAAATTGTTATTTGACTGACTATACAGTGTGTCTCAAAAAAATTGTGCAAGTGAAAACCGCCCTCTTTGGCAATTACAAAATATTCTTGTGACATGATGCTTACATCAACTTAAAGAGCATAGTCTTAGCTTTCAAATACTGTTAGTTTAGTTTAATTTGCCTCTCTTAATCTTGAGATATGTCAATTTAAAGAAGAAAGAGTGAAATCACAATTGTACCACTTTTACTACAATCTCTTGTAAGAGTTACATAATTGTGATTCCACTCTTTTGTTGTTTACAAGATATCTCGAGATCAAACCAAGTAAATGGAACAAAACAAATGGCATTTAAAAGCTAAGACTTTGCCCTTGACGGTGATGTAAGAATCATGTTACAAGAGTGTTTTCTAATTGCCAAAGAGGGCGCATTTAACTTGTATATTTTTTGAGACATGTTGCAGCAAGTCTCAAAAATTTTGTTCCAAGTGAAAGCGCACTCTTTGACAGTTAGAAAAGAAAACACTGCTGTGACACATGTTTACGTACACATCAAGGGCACAGTCTTAGCTTTCAAATGCTGTTTGTTTTATTCAGTTTACTTGTTTTAATCTCGAGATATCTTGTAAACAACAAAACAGTGGAATCACGATTGTGTCCCTTTTACAGGAAGAGGGCCTGATGCTATCCTTGACTGTAGTAAAAGTGGCACATTTGTGATTTTACCTTTTCGTTGTTAACTGAGCATATCTCAGGATTAAAACAAGCAAACTGAACAGAAGAAACGGCATTTGACAGCTAAGACTATGCCCTTGATGGTGATGTAAGCATGACGTCACAAAAATGGTTTCCTTATGCCAAAGAGGGCGCTTTTGACTGGCACAATTATTTTTGAGACACACTGTAGAGTACACGTTAATAGAGGTGTATCCCTATCACTGAACTAAAATTTTAGTTCAGTGATCCCTATCCGTACCGCAAATAAAAATATCGCGCACCTGAATGCCGGGGGAACACACACGTACTCGTAGGGGTACCGTAAGTGCATTTCCTTATCTTTTTTATTTGTGTTATTTCCCTGTTAATTCGATGACGGATATAAAACAAATATACCTTGTCCTGAGAGTCTCTGTTTGAAACTATGACGCCCTCGGTTACGTTGACTCTTATACTATTTTCCCTCGGTGCTGCGCCCTTCGGGAAAATAGTACAGTCTACGTAACCTCGGGCTCGTCATAGGTTCAACCAGAGGCTCTCGTATCAGGACATATTTGTATACTAACTTAAATTCACAGTCTAACATTTAGGAAATTCATATAATTTACAGGCTCATGTCGAAGACATGTTCACGTATTCTCCCATTCCATATTATATCTTACCTACAAAACAGAGTGCAACCATATGAGTGCAATTTACATTCTTGCAAGAAATACAGTAATGTGAAATATTGCCACACACTGACACAGATAAACGTATATCACTCAAAATGTCAGTGGCGTCGATTTTACTTAAAGGCCTACCATGCAGGCCCTGGGAGCCGGAGATGATGGGGTGCTCCTCCTGCCAAACAAATTAAAAGTTAGGGGGTGCTGCAGATCTTAACTAAAGGTGTGCTGTATCCCTTAACGGGCCTCTGAAATGTCTGATAGCCGGGGTTGCTCGTGGTTCTTTTGCTTGTCAATTTCATGTGCATCTTCATATACCCCACTTTTGGGACCTGAAGTTGGTGTGTGTTTTGGAGAGGGGTTACTAATCTCGGTTCTATTGGTTCAGAGCCCTATACTGTTACCGTGCAGGGAGTATATCTTTTTCAAATTTAAGTCGACAAAATTGTCTTCAAATACGAGGACATACGAGCGTATTCCTGGATTACTTATTGATCCAATGTTACAAGGGATACCGCTTCTAGTTTCAACCACACAACCTAATGGCCGGCAGAAATGCCCTAGCATATGTTCCTGGCAAAAAGGGCCTTAACACTGAATTGCCTCTAACTTGAAAGCCATTGGGTTTTCATATAAAATCAAAATAATGTGATATTTTAGATCCTTCTGTCAGTCTGTTAAGTGAAAATTTCACATAAGGTTATATTTATCAAATTAGAGGGAAATTTACTGTTAAAGATTGTGCCAGGGATTTGCAAGTCCATTACTTCCCTTCATTAAGTCATTATCAATACCAAACGGTAGTTTAGTACTTACAAATGGTGTGTTGAAAGTTTGAGATCCAAACGTCATGAATTTATTGTTTTAACGACATGTTTACAAGAATGTCGTTCTTTCCGTGAGTTTAATTTTTGCTCAAATTGCGAATCGCGGTATTGGTGTTACCGTACGAAGATCCAGCGGACGCGCACTGATTGGTTAAACGGTAACCTCCGCGCGACCTCCGCCATTCGGTTAACGGACTGATCGACAATTTTGGACGGCACGTGCACGTATTTGACGTGCACGGATTTTTTGAAGAGGCTTCTGAGCCATTTGAAAAAGGATGAAGTTTAACCGTCCAGATTTTCACCAAAGCTCAATATTTTACCCCAAGTCTCTATGAGAGGTGTTTATTTATATCAATCTTCACATTGGATATGAGTTCAGCTGATTTCATTCATTTAGATGTTTTTTGACGTGCAAATGAATAACCCAATCTTTAAGACCCTTCTGCCGGGAACATAATAAGGCCCTTCTGCAGGGCACACAGCACATTTCCTTGTGAGGGAAATATATGTCCCCTTTTATCTGTTCGGTCAAAGAGAAAGAGGTTTCACCGCGATATCGCCCCCTGGATTTGAAGAAAACTTATAGGAACAACTGAAATGAATTGGGTTAGGAATTCAATACTGAAGTCAGATTGTAAAGAAAAGTCATGTCATGCACACAAACATCAACGTCTTTGCTGGGAAGCTAGATAGTCTGCAAAATTCTGTCCTACGTTAGATACCAGAAGTCGTACTGGATTTTAACAAATAAAGGTAGTATTTCAGCAAACACTAACTGGTTGCAACAGTTTTATCTTTGACATAAATTATAAGGTGTACCCAAGATGCGTGTTTTTTTTAACAGGTGTTCTATGGTGGAAATTGATGAGAACCCAACATGCCCAACAAGGTCATCAAGTTTGCAATTGTGCTGATCTCACTATCAATACCCATTTTTATTTTATAAAAAAGGAGGGGGCTGGAAAACCCTGCACGCCTATGATGTTCAACACCGCAAATTTCAATATGCTAGGAAAAACCATTGTAATATCAAAGGATACAGCCGGGATGCTATATAGTTGACGTTAAAGGTATTGGCTAACATTTACCACAGTTAAAAAAATCTGAGCTACATGATTCCCCCGGGGATTCCCCATGCTACCATTGTCTTTGATAAGGTCTAAAAATGACGCCCTGAAAAAATTGTATTTCAAAATGATTATTTAGTGCTTAAAAAAAGTGAAAATCGTAAGTTGATCGGGTTCACCTGTCCATTTTCTCCCATAGACTTACTGTGTGTACACCTACGCTATTTAAACTCGCCCCGAGGTTTAATTGTTTATTCATGCATAACTTGCCATTGGCAGTGTAACTTTCCAAACTTTTTTTTTATTCTAGGGTGTTTATTTGTCCATATGAACACTACTATGTAGTTCAGATATCAAAAGTTGACAATTTTTTTAAATTGAAGCTCCACAATGTTAGCATATCACTTTAACAAAACTTATCTAGAACATGGGATTAACACTAAAGTCTCATTTTAATCGGAAATCCTTTAAATTTTAAGTTATATCAATAAGAAAATACACTTTTTATTCTTAATTCAAATCTATATTCATTTTGTCTGAACGTGTATGGAAACATGTAAATATCAAAAGCACATCAAGATAGCGTCAACGCGGCTTCAAAGCCTCACTCAGCTGTGCCTACAGGGGAATAGCTGTTCTTCTGAGGGTTCCAGTTGCAATTAATTGAAAATACATCATCTTTACACACGGAAGAACATAACGTTAGGTTGATTATGTCATATTGCCTCAAAAGAGAAAATTATGAACACAGTTCATGTAATATTAATGGCATGATCTAATTATATAGAACCACCAATGAGGCAAGAAATCTATCGTTGCTCCTCTACTGAATCTTAAGGGGTTTGTGAACGAATTGAAAAGTCAGGACTAGATGGTTTGTCTTTCGTGACTACAAACAAAATAATGACACAACAAATCTGTCATTGCTTTTCCCCTTAACTGTAAGAGGTTGTTAAGGTTCACACTGCCGATCTGTCAACTCGATCAGGCCCGATCAGGCCAATATTGGGCCTGGTCGGTCTCGCTCGGCAAGGTAAACGGGGCCAATCTACCTTGATCGGGATGATCGACAACGCTCTGGCTCCCTACTCGAATGTTTTTGGCGGTCAAAAATATCCGAGTAGGTAACCAGAACGATTTCGATCAAGGCAGACGGGCGCCGATCATGGTAGATTGAGCCCCGATTACCGGCCGAACTGGACCTAAAAGGCCAAAACTTGGCTTGATCGGGCCTCATCGAGTTGGCAGATCGGCAGTGTGAACCAGAGAGATTTAAAATACGTTATTACTAAATTCATCATCTGGAATATAGAGCGAACTCGGAATTGCAGCCTATCTCGCCATTCATTTCGGTCCTGCATCAGAGTTGGCAAATCTTCGGGTTGACATCCAGTATCTTTACAAAGTTGGTCAATGTAGTTGATGGCAGGTCGTCCGACTCGTCTTCGGCCATGCCATGGTGTCCATAGCAGGAGATCGCCTGCAAATTCTTATTTTGATCGCCACCAATGTCCAGCAAAACACATTCGGCGCTCCTGTAGTGTTGATGAGATCGCAGGGATGGGACCATATAGCTGCTGTTTTGTGGGGTGCCTTCTTACTAAATTAATCGTTTTTAATACTTCAGCAGGTGCTGGAGCCATTATGTTTTCAAGTTGTCCCTTAGTCCGACTCCGTTTGTCCGTTCTTTACGGGTTCTCGCTATCTGGTTAACTTAAGAATGGCCGGCTGATAAGAGTTTAATGTGTCCCGAACCAAATATGTACTATGATGCAACAATGACTTCGGAAGGGCTGATCAGATTTGTGTCCCGAACCAAATATGTACTATGATGCAACAATGACTTCGGAAGGGCTGATCAGATTTTGATGTTACCATGACCAAATATGAACTACGATGCAACAATGAACTTCAGTTGATCGGATTTTGATATAACTGATATCAAGTATATACTATTAGGCTCGATGAACTGATTAGATGTCAGAGTTGAAAGGTCAAATGTCAAAGGTCACGAGGCCTCATACCTTTCTAGTTTAAACTCTTTAGCGCGATAGCGGGTTTACAGTTTTGGGGTTATTTGAGTCTAGTATGTACAGTATGACTACATGTAGACAATGATTAGATTTTAGAGTTGAAAGGTCACAGGTCATGAGGACTCTTACATGTATGATTTCAGCCCATTTCCATGGTAACTATTAGGACTTTTGATCAGATTGGGTGCACACATGCATGGGGCATTTCAGTTTAAATTGATTTGGGGCGGGAGTGCGGACGCATACCCATCGACTGCGTGTAGTCAAACTGCTCGAATTTATGAATATAATCAAAACAGCAACGGGCGCACAATTCAAATTAATTGCTTCTGTACATAAATTACAGAAGTGACGCACGTCAGTCGTTATCTGACAATGTCATCTGTTTTTTTTTTAAGACATCTTACAATTTCTGTTTCAAGCGCTGTCACAAACAGCAAGGACAACGTAGCACCTGTACCAGACACTATCTATCTTTACATCTTTAAGCAATCCCGGCGAAGTGTAGAAACTAAAGTGTTCTACTGCAACACACACACACACACACACACACACACACAAAAAAAAAACAGAACAGGCGAAAATAGACTGGCATAAACAAATAGACAAACACACACGCACACACACTCACATGCATACAGATACACACATACGAACATAAACACAAACAGGCACAAATACGTATACATGTATTTCATCCAGAGATATATTGAGGTAACAACAAAAGGGTGAAATTACAAATTTGCCACTTTTACTACAGTCAATGATAGTATCAGACCCTCCTCCCGTAAAAGTGGCATTGTGGTTTTACCTTTTGGCTCTTAAAGGTAAATGGCATGATTGGGGGTAGTTCGTCAAATTGGGATGATACTACTTTCGAATCAAGTAAACTATACAAGGATTCTCCTGTGAAAATCTTGTAGTCAAACGTTGACTCATTCTAAAATAACTAATTTCAATATCCATCGTGGCAGGCAAACCTGCTGTGTGGCTCTCTATGGGTCCTATTTTTATCGTGCCCCGACAGAATTAATGTTCATGCCTGATTCTCCTTAAGTAAACAAATTAGAAACAAATCCTTCCAGCTGGGAGATCTACTCCAGCTGGTGTATAGTCGGTATATATTTCAACTCATTTGGTTTTTGAGGCA
>JZLH01S0134337.1:23867-36191 GCA_001188425.1 Eucidaris tribuloides
GGACATCTCCTCTCATAGCTAGATCTCATCTCATGTACTGTAGTGCAGGGTCAGATCTCAGCTGATTCAGGCCCCCTGCATACCAGGCATAGCATCATTGAGCAAAAGAAGGTCATCCCAGTTTGCCAGCAGGCCAGGGATAATGGTCTGTGGTTGGAAATAGTTATTGATGCAATAAAATAGCAACTCTCCAAGTCAGGCCTGGGGTAATGTATCCTAATTAGCAAGCAAACACAGAGATGAGGATCTTATGTGGACGTCAATAAGGATGGGTGCAGAACTATCTTCAGGACATGTCATGTACAGTAGTTACACACACATGTACACTGAAGGCCTACAGATACTTGCACAATTTGTAAAATACATGATAACCCAAAACTGAAATTGATGTTAAACTGTCTATCCACCCCAAACAAACAAACAAACAAACAAAACAAACAAACAAACAAACAAACAAACAAACAAACAAACAAACATACATACAAACAGACAAACAACATCAACGAAGGAAATAAACAAGACAGAAGAATATGAAAAAAAGGACAAGACAAGACATGGCACAGAACAGAAAAATCCTATAAACTTGCATGATGCAGTTCATGCACTGCCTGTTATGCTATGTACAGACTGAAATAAAAGGCACACCCAAATATCGTATGATGGACTTGAATACTAAAATGTTATAGACCTACAATCTTCACTGAGTTTTATTTGAAAAAGGACTAGATTAAAGTCTGCAATTATATTATCTGCCTGTAATAATTTGCGCATAGGCCTACATACATCAATGTACCACTTAAAGGGAGAAGGCGCCAGCAATTAACAGGCATATTAAAAATAGAATACAACGAAAATGACTTTGTGAGTATTGTGAGAATTATGGTACATGGTGACAAAAACAACCTAAAATAAGGGGTACTATGTGATACTCACCCTCATCAAGGCTATAAATTAGTTAATTTGTGTTTATTTTAGTTCTTGTAATTTTTACCCTAAGACAAAACTTGCAGAAACAGCTATAGGGGGAGGAGCCTATCAATTCAAAACAGTGCATACATTACCATGCGTGGCGGCTAACGCACGTCGCGTGGCAATAGCATTGGTCACGCATGGTCAGCTCCCTGCAGTGCACGTGGCAATCTGATTGGTTGGCAAGAACTCAAAATATTTCTTAACTTATGCCTGTTAGTTGCTGGCGCCTTCTCCCTTTAACCCGTTGGGAGATGATTTGATTTGCTATAACTGCGTTTTCCATAGACTCCAACACAAGTTAACTCGTACTTAGTCTCTAACGCGTTAAGTATTGTACACCTCCTTGCATTGTGTTTGTATGTCAGTGTTTTAGACAGTGGAATATATTCATTAGATTAGCAGGGCCATTCCACATTGTAATACCATGGACAGCAATGTAATACAAGCGTGCATTCACATTACACGATCTTCTCGTGGAAGTTATCTTCTCGAAGACTTCGCCGAAGTTTGGTTGATCGTTAGACGGACTGGGGCAGAAACTTCGAGAAGATTTACTTCCTCGCGAAACTTCTCTCGAAGTTTGAACGCACTGCGCATGTGGAAACAATCAAAATCAAAATGTAGCCGGAGATTATTGCTACAGATTGATGCAATGGAATGTTGGTTTTTCTGCCGATTGCTACTAATGTCCTTTACATTTCACTGTTTATCTTACTGAAAGATATACCAAGCTACAGCACAAAAATTGAATGAGTTTGGACGCCTATGTTGCTTGCGTACAAAACGCAACGTAAATATCCGAGCCTATCATGGTATACTCAAGTCATACAGGTATTCAAACTCCCATGTTTGTGTACAGTGCGGCATGATGTCCCACACACGCACGAATCGCTGAGGCTCACATGGATATAACAGTTCGCCGAAGTTTGTGTTGCACACTCAAAAAGTTCGCGGGAAGTTTCTCGAATGTTCGGGAATACTTCCTCTAGGCAAAGTTGTGGCAAGTTTCGGCCAGAAAGTTTTCGCAGAAGTTTCCGGGGAAGTTTGGCGTTCACACTTACCAAAACGTTCGCGAAGTAATCTTCGGGAAGTGAAACTTCGCGAAGTTTGCTGTAAGTGTGAATGCACCTACACAGCGAGCACCTTACTGAGTTAGCAAATTTTGATGTCCCTCAGTGCAAGCATGGACCCATGGTGCAAGAAATTATTTGACCCATCAGCTGCACAAAATTCCAGTTTTACAGTACCTTTCCCCTAAACACCTGCACCCCAAATAACTGAACACAGGAATCACTTGTCTGATCTCTACTGATTACAATATCCTCTTTCATGTTTGTTTAGAAGGAAGAAGCTTCCGTAGGTATACAAGTTGTAAAAGCAAATGCACTATTCATGAAATAACTATCTACCACCCACCCCAGTATTTTTTAACCATCAGCGAGTAGCCTTCTCTGTATTGCCCACACAACTAGTGGCATTGAGGTGTGTCTGCAACCATCCCTGATACAAAAGTTATTGTCAAGCAGTAGTTATATCTGTTCTTTTGACTCAACAATAGCTTGTCAAGGGTTTCTGGTTCGTAGTAATACCTCTGTGTATGAGTACAAGGTTGACGTGATTCATTGATATTTTTTTTTCTTGTAAAAAAAAAAGACCAAATACATTCATACCCACTTGTTGTATGTGGTTGTACTCCACTTGAGGTACCTGGTCAGTTTGATAATCATTCGTTTTTTTTTAGGGGGGGGGGGTGGGGGCATCAGATGGTTGACTACCTTCATGTATAGACTATAGTTAAGAGCTGTACAATATTTTGTTATTCTTTATAGTGAGAATTACCAGGGTGCAAAAGTAGGTCATGTGTAATGAAAGATTTGCACAGCGAATGTATGGTCTTGCATAATTTTGGTTTTACTCTGTAAGCAAAGAGATAGCTACATGGACATGCACCTCTAGGATATGATAAGATCAAAATGCTTCATCATTTGGGTCATTCTATTCTCGTTTATTTAAATCAACATACAGTATATCAAGCATTCGCGTATTTATCCAGGAGAATCATTTTAGTGGCTACAACAGACAGGTTGGCTGCTATAGAGAGATGGTCCTGAAACAGGTTTGACTGACCGTACTACCAGACTGCATGGGTAGGGAAAGTGAACAGCTAACTGTAGGTGAGGTATCTACAGATAAAAAATTAGAGGAAGGTGTACTACTGCAGTAAATGCATTTCTTTTTAAGACCATGACTAGACAGCTTGCGAAGGAAGTTATTCTTGTCAGCCTATGGAGGAAGTCATTCAAACTATGTAAGGTTATCTGTGAGGCAAGAAAGTCAAATATACAGAGAGCAGTCAGCTATAGAAGTGGAGGCACATTTTCATTATTTTTTCCCCTCGTCATGCTCATGAATGATAAATGCTTCTGTGGTGTGGGTTGTTTGATAACCACATCCATACATGTATTCACAGTATAGAAATGCAACTTCAATGCAAGAATGTTTTACACTATAATTATACATGTATCATCTGTGGTGCTGTGATAATAGTTATAGCACATGTCTTTTCCTGAGCTATGATTGTGTATTAAATACAATACTCATTCAGATTCAGCGACCACAAGATACTTGTACTGTTTATGAAATTAGCCAAGAAGCTCCCTCATTCCATCAAATTATGACCAAATACATTGCCAATCTTAAAGGTTAGTGACATGATTGGGAACACTTGAAAATGCCTCAAGAACCAAATGAATTGAAATATATACCAACTGTACACCAGCTGGAATGGATCTCCCAGCTGGAAGGATTTGTCTCTAATTTGTTTACTTAAGGAGAATCAAGCATGAACGTAATAGTATTTTAATTCTATTGGGGCATGATAAAAATAGGACCCATAGAGAGCCACACAGTAGGTTTGCCTGCCACGAGGTATATTGACAGTAGTTATTTTAGAATGTGTCAATGTTTGACTACAAGATTTTCACAGGAGAATCCTTGCATAGTTTACTTGATTCTAGAGTAGTTTCAGCCCAAGTTGAGAACTACCCCCAATCATGTCATTTACCTTTAATGCCAGCCCCTTTTATGATTTTGTAATGTGATCCATTCATGTATTGATTTTCAATCTTTTCTGAATGTTGCTTTTATGTGTTCTTGATTTTGCACACCAACAAATGAGTTTATCAAGAAAATGGCCTCAAATAATCAATGATATAAAGAATAAGATTCTTGTAAATTTTCACCTCTCCCATTTGAAGCTTAGGGGGAAAAACAATTGAGGGATGATATCATGATAACAAATTCCAGTCGAATAACAAAAAAAATCATTACCATTTCACATTCAGTTTGTGCAAACAACTACTTTACCATGGGAATGTACAATAAATAGTTCATTGTTTGTTTCACACAGTTGGTTATATGAATCCCCAAATTTACAATTGCATTTGATATTATATTTCTACTCTGTAATACAAGGACTTCAATTTATTTGGAAAAAAAAAATGTTCTTGAACTTAAATTGTAACATAAATGGAAGAGAATCATACATGGGCAGCGGAAATGTTGGAAGTGTATTACTGTACTCCATTCTGTCAGTTGCCTCTCATGTGGAATCCAGTCAGATTCCTGAGGTAGCTTTACATTCAGGAACTGGCTTGGTATGTGGAAGAATTCTGATTTACTTTGTGAGTAACAATAAGAACATGTCATGTTTTACTTCTGTGACAGCTCATCAAAAGCTCCACAAAATAATGATGGATTTTTTTTTTAACACCCCAAAATCCCCCCCCCCCAATCCGACCCCATACATCAATCCCCCTGTCCACTGACACAATCTTGTTTTCTTGTAGTGTATGTAGTTCCGTTAATTTCAACGCGACTAGACACAGCAGAACCTCTTTTGAGCATCGTAAGATTGAGCCGATTTAGTCATCTTTTGTCCCGCTGTCTTAGCCTGGGATATACCCCCAGATATACCACAGAATTTGGTGGCATGACTAGATCCTGTGAACAAAAAAGGCCATTCATAAAATTCTCCGGAGGCTTGTGCAGGGATTGACCAAGCATATAAAGGGAGCATGACTCCTTCTTTAAGACGCTCTTTCTTTAATTTGTAAACGCGCCTGACATGTGGACCAACAAAACTAGGGCAGGGGAACAGAGCATCCCACTATCTATAAAAATCCTGCATAATAGGAAGGGACTATCGTGGACAAAGGGGTAAATTTAGTACAGCAGGAGGTTAGACAACGCTGGAAGCTAGCGAATCAGTAGCACTGGTTGAACATGTGTAAAATAGTGTACTGGGTAGTGTGAGGTAATTTGACTTTTACACCAGTGAAATAAAGTTACAAAATAGCCTTATCAGCTGATTTGTTCCCAGAAAATTTTATTCTACATCTAATACTTTAATAATGATAAAGGAAATTGAAGAGATATGGCAATCAGTGATCGACTCTGCAAAGTATATAGCTTACATCACCTCCCTGAGTGTTATGTACAATGCAGTCAGGAAATCCACATCATGTAACCGCTGATTAAAAGTAATGCTGGAGTATCCATACTCAACCATTTGGTAATTTGCTTCTCTTTGCTAATTGAAAGTTAACCATTGGGCCCCCTTTCTGGTGAAAATTACTACTTAGTGAGCAGGCCTATTTGAAAATAGAATTGAATTTAGGTGATGA
Source organism: Eucidaris tribuloides (assembly GCA_001188425.1). NCBI lineage: Eukaryota > Metazoa > Echinodermata > Echinoidea > Cidaroida > Cidaridae > Eucidaris > Eucidaris tribuloides. Next base: position 29,525 of record JZLH01S0134337.1, read on the forward strand.
ATTGCATAGTAATACACTGATAATGATGCAGTAACATGTTACATTATTGAGGGGTGGTGTCTACCAAATGATGCAACTTACATCACCACTCAATTAGGCAAGAAGTAGGGGAATGTGCATGAGGTCCCTAAGTAATGATCTAGGAAAATTTGTCTCTTTTGGCTACAAAAAATAAAAAATAAAGAAATATAATATTAAAAAAATATACAAGTACATTCAGGAGAACTTATAAATCCAAATGAAGAACTTTTCACAATTTGAAAATGATTAGCGTACACCATAATGTGCTGGAACTGGAAGAGTTGCATCTTTTCTCTCTCCCACCTCCCTGATTACATGTACGTATTCCACTGTGCTATGACAAGATACCACAAATGTCCCACTGGTATTTGACCTTTATTTTTAGTACCAGTGTACATTTATGACACTGACCTAAAGCTCAGTGACAGTGATTGGGAGAAATAAAAAATGCCTTTAAACAAACAGGGGGGAGAGGTGCGGGTTGGTTGAAATAGATAAACCAAATGTACACCATAGCTTGGAGTGGAATCTCCTGCCTGGAAGGATTTGTCTTGAGTTTGTTTACTAAGGAGAATCAAGCATGAATACGCCAGCAGTTTAATTTTATCGGGGCACAATAGATTTAATCCCCATAGACGGCTACACTACAAATTTGTCTGTAACAAGGCATACTGATAGACACTATTTTGAAATGAGTCAACTTTTGACTACAAAATTTTCACAGTAGAATCCCTGCATAGTTAACTACAATATTTTTTTACCCTAAGTTAAGGACTACCCCCAGTCATGTCATTTACATTAAAGGTTAGTGACATGATTGGGAACACTTGAAAATTCCTCAAGAACCAAATGAGTTGAAATATATACCAATGATACACCAGCTGGAGTGGATCTCCCAGCTGGAAGGATTTGTCTGTAATTTGTTTACTTAAGGAGAATCAAGCATGAACATATTCATGTTTTAATTGTATTGGGGCACATTAAAAATAGGACCCATAGAGAGCCACACAGCAGGTTTGCCTGCCATGAGGGATATTGACATTAGTTATTTTAGAATGAGTCAACGTTTGACTACAAGATTTTCACAGAAGAATCCTTGCATAGTTTACTTGATTCTAGAGTATTTTCAGCCTAATTTGAGGACTACCCCCAATCATGTCATTTACGTTTACTGCCCTTTATCTGCCAAAATGACTTGATAGTTGACACCTGCTAAGTGCTAATACATGTATCAGCATTATAATATTGTTATAGTGATACTTGCAGAAGTAGGCCCTACATGTACATGTAGAAGTTGCAGCAGCAGCACCTCATGTTCCAAGTAGCATATGACACAAACTTGGTCTGAAATTTTATGACATAATGACACAAGTTCGGTAAATCATTAAAGTTTCAACAAATTGTATGTGATGTCTGGTGTTTGGCAGGATGTTTACGTCGCAAACTTCATGCAGGCGGTATCGTCACAGGAAATGGAGGCGAAGTTTCTATTCTGTAATTGACCATGGCCTAACTCATTGATAGTTGTAAATGATTCCATTGTCCAATATGGGGCATTCTGTTTATGTCATGGCACATCAGCCATGGCTCAGCCACACACTTGCTGTAGGCATTTACCAAAATATTGTAACAGAGGAGGAATGTTTCAGAATTGCTAATGTGGTTTTGAAAACCACCATATTGTTTCCCTTGAATCTGTTTATATTTTCAGTTTTGTGTTCTCTTCATCAGAATTACTGTGCAGTGTAATATTTTTTAGAGTATATGTGCCTTGCTTCTTGTATTCCAGCTCTTCTGAGATGATTCTGAGAAATGTATAGTGTTATGCAACTTAAAAGCAAAAATGAGTCATTAATAGCACATGATTTTTGTATTTAACTACACATATGCTTATGTACATTGAAAGTCATAACAGAAACACTTAGTAAAGTAAGTGGTGCATCATAAGATTGCCAAAATATTACTTCATTTAAACACAAATGATCTCTAATACATGGAGACTATTATTTTAGTGTATTGAGAAAAAATTAATTCCTAAATGCAAAAAAAGAAAATAAATGAATTAAAACAAAATTATATAAAAAATATAATTCTGTAAATGTTATAACTTATCCAAACACTATGTAAATTCAAATTTGTGTTTAGAATATTAGCCAGTGCATTGGGGTCAATACTTCAAAATTTTCCCCAAAGTAAATTTATCTGACAATGTACTCTAAAACTAACATACCATATTCTGAAGTAACCAGTTCTCTCTCTCTGTGTCTCTCTTCTTATTCTCATTACCATCAAACAGCTGTAGCCACCTATGGCCAGCAGATCCCTGCCAGTGCTTGCGAGGGCGATAGCTGTTATGCCGGTGACCTCCTCATCGGACGCGAGGACAAGCTGTTCGCCACGTCCACGTGCGGTCTGGACACGGTGGAGCCCTTCTATATTGTCAGCCACTTAGAAAATGGCTACAAGGAGATCTTCTACTGTGACTCCCGGACGTCGTGGGAGTCGGGCAACCGGCGCAACCACGAGATCAAAACACGTGGTCACGTCCATGGACAACTCCATGAAGAAGGCGAGGTGGTGGCAGTCGGAGAACGGCGTGGAGCAGGTCTACATCCAGTTCGACCTGGAAGCGGTCTTCCACTTCACCCATCTCATCATGACCTTTAAGTCTTTCAGGCCCCGCGCCATGATCATTGAGAGGTCGTCCGATTTTGGGCATTCGTGGAAGCCCTACAGATACTTTGCCTACGATTGCGAGGGTAGTTTTCCAGAGATCTCGAGGGCACCAATCAGGAATATCAGTGATGTCATCTGCGAGAGTCGGTATTCATCTGTTGAGCCCTCAACAGGGGGAGAGGTACAGAATCATTTGAATTAGTTGTGATAAAACCAAGAAAAGGTGTATTGTTTACAACATAACATGTAGACAGTACCATGTTACAAGATCTGAATATTGTTATTGCAGATACTATAACATTATGTTGACATTGTAGCAGCTGTGGTCAGTGCATCTTAGTCATAGCTAGCTGTTGTTTTCCGTTGACTGACCTGGTTGCTGGTGTACCTGTGGTATTGATATGATGGATTTTGTGCAAAATATGTAAAAAGAACAAAATAATAGTATCCAAATTGCCATCAAAGATTTAGAAGTGTGAAATAATCAGAAATTGTACATTTTTTAAGAATTGTAAAAGATTTAAGATTATTGAAATATATTATTTGTCATAAAAACACGGAAATTCAATTGAAATTTATCAGTGTAGACTAGGACAAATTATAGTAGCAAAAAGAAAAACCTTACAAACATTAAATCAATAAAATCCACCTCAAAATCTTATTATATTTTCTTTAGTTAATGTACAAGCATTGTTTAACTGGCTAAATGCAGACATACAATCTTCAAATGTTGATAAAACTGCATCACAAATCCTATTAGTTTTCTTCAGTTAATGTTGTAAGTATTGTTTAGTGTGCACAGTACAGACTTACAATCTTCAAATGTTGATGTATGTCTTCCTATTTGATCTGTTTTTCATCATCCAGAATAAGAAAATAAGATTTTTTAATTGCAAAATATGTTTCCTCGTTAAGTTTGATAAACATTCTTAATATCTTGTAATCTACCAGTTTTTATACCAACAATTTTTTGCTTTCAAAATATGTCTCTTAATGTGCATTAGTATGTATTTGGCCAGCAGAGGTTGGCATGTTTGTATTCTGCATATGTAGTGTCATGTGTGGCAATGTCTGGATGAATGGTGCAGGAAGAAGATGTACCTCCAATGGAGGTATACGTATATTATCCTCTTTCTGCATGGAGTCCATCCTCCATCAAAACTGAAACCACCACAGCCACAAGATAAACACCTCTCATCTTCTCATCCCATTTTTTATCTCCGGTCCCATCCCACAGGTAATCTTCCGTGTCCTGCCGCCCAACATCCCCATCGAGGATCCCTACAGCCGGGAGGTGCAGGACATGATCAAGGTCACTAACCTGAGGATCAACTTCACCGAGCTCCATTTCCTGGGCGACCATCTGTTCGACGACGGGGAGGAGGTCTTCAACAAGTACTACTACGCCCTCTACGAGATGGTGGTCAGGGGCAGCTGCCACTGCTTCGGCCACGCCTCCCGGTGTGTGCCGGCTGAGGGCATGGAAAACAAACAGCAGATGGTGAGAGGCTTGGGGTAGTATTAGGTGTACTGTTTTCTTAAAGGGCTCTCGAGTCTTGATCCACCGGGGAAAAATTAAAAATTTCTTTTTGGGGGCTACTTTTACTGTTTCAGTGCATTCCAGATACTCTTTTGTATTGAACCCTGTGGCAATTTGCGGAGATTCTTGTGCAATTTTTTTTTTTTTTGGGGGGGGGGACCCTTTTGCCATTTGAGGGGCCCTTTTGCCATTTCGGGGCAAAATCGCCCCACGGCCTGCATGTATTTTTCCCTGTGACCCATACTTCTTCTTACATAAAGTGTTGTGTGTGTATGCACAAAAGAAATTAAATACAGGTCCTAAAACACTAGATTCTGATCATGGGGTGAAAGGTACAAGTAGTAGTTGGTTTTTGGAGTTGGGTTTGAAATGCACTTTTTAGAGTGGCCATTATTTCATACATTAACATTTTTCCAGTTGTGTAATTGCTTTTCCATTGAATTTCAGACATTTGCTTTTTGTTTTGTTTTGTTTTTTGTATTTCATAAACATTGATTGAAAGTGTTAGCATGTGTCATGATCATCAAATATAAACAAGGACTGTCTTTAGCAGAATCATGCTTTCACTGTGTGTGTACCTTGAAGAGTTTACAATATGGAAATACTAAATTTTGCTGTATCCTCATGTTTGGTTTCCCTCCCCACTCCAGGTTAACGGTCAGTGTGAGTGCATACACAACACAGATGGTAACAACTGTGAACGATGCCAGCCCTTCTACAATGACCAGCCCTGGAGACCTGCTGGGTTTGGTGAAAACAATGAGTGCAAGAGTAAGTATCATTTGTTTTATTGTTTCAAGATTTATGCAGTGTATTAGGTGTTCCCAAGGACTTTGTATGTGGTGGGCTCTGTAGCTCATTGAGCAAGAGTAATTAACTGCAGGTCACGGCCATTAGTGTTATTAATTTGAACAGCATTGATGTAAAAATATCAGCAAGTGTATACATTGTTTTTGATGGTCAAAAAGTTCTCACATATATTTGGCATGTATTTGCATATATTGGCTTGAAATAATTTATTTGTGAATTGGTGGGCATCCATTCATAATTTAATATTTAATAATTTTATTCATAAATTTTCTGATGTTTCTGTTTGGTATTTGCAGCGACCATAACTTCCAAGTGGTGACCTGGAACTTTATATTACCCTCTGTTTGTTTTATTTTATTTTTGTTTAGGTTTTTGTTTTTGTTATTACATTTTTATGGGGGAATCATAATTACATTATGAATGTTAACATTTCCATGACTGTCTGTGATGTCCATCTCTATCAAACAATTTTCAAACACATGTTAAATTCAGAAACATTATCAAGTCATAATTTTTCATTTCTAATCCATGATGAAACTTGGCCTTTTTCTGTGTCACCTTCCTTTTAGAGATAATGTTGTAGAATTGTGGAAAAATAAACAGGATGGATGTTACTAAACTCTTAATATTGTTGTGTCAACCCTAGCACCCTTCTGCCACCCACTTCAAATCAAAGGAGTTTTAACAAAAAATGTATTTAACTGAATTGCTGTAGGTGTACTTTTGCAAAAGAGGAAGTAGACAATGGGTCCAAGGGTGCTTACTTTACATATTTACTTACATACTTACTGCATTTTCACTCAGCATAATGTGTATTGCAAATATTGTCACCTTCAGTGTTAAATCAGTATTAGTAGGAGGCTTACAGAGTAACACACATTGTATTGTCATTTCAATATAACAATAACAAACGTCTAAAAATAGCTTTCTCTATGTGTTGGCCTGATTGTTCAAGTTGTTATCAGGAGATGTCAAATTAGATTGATGTTACATGTTAAAGAAGACTGACAGACGTTGACATTCTTTCATTAAAGGCACTGTACAACAGTGTTTCCAGTTTAAAAAATCTGAGCTGCATGATTTCCCATGCTACCAGTGTCTCTGACATGGTCTAAAAGTGAAGCTCTGAAAAAATTGCAGTTTAAAACGATCAGTAAGTGCTTTAAAAAAGTAAAATTCATTGAGAGACCATTCCAGCTTTCCCTCATAGATTGCTGTGTTGCAGAATTTCCTATCGCCCGATAGGAAATTAATGTACCAATTTGTATCTGCACATATTGTACTAGTGACAGCATAACTGTCCAAACTTTTGTGTTCGAAGGTGTTTATTTGTCCATTCAAACACTGTCAGATATGTCAGATAGTAAAGTTAGACAATTTTTTAAACGTGTCTTCCACAGTGTTATATAGTGTCTTTAACTCTTGCCATAATTCCTTTTCCAACTTGCACTGATCAATAAATGCATTGAAAACAATAAGTAGACAATGAGTAGGAATATGCTAATCCCTCTTACTTAATGTAATACCCTTCTCAATTTAGTTACAGCATGTCATTCACACCTTCTATACATGAAATAATTGTGCCTATTGTGCAGAAACAGGCATATATTGAATATGAAA